>RXPK01000290.1:0-220408 GCA_004143645.1 Protaetia brevitarsis | reverse complement strand
TTTCTTTAAATCCCCAATGCTTCTACTCAGAAATCATTCAAACTAGCAAAACTAATATAATTGCTGTCTTGGGATGACACAGAGAGATAGCATTTTTTGTTTTTTACGTCAAATAAGAAATTAATCCACACAACATACTGGCATTGCTTTCTTGAAACGGTAAGCTGATATCTACTTAACTTGGCTTAAAGTATTTTGACTTGTCATTTCACGATCAAGACCGTAATTTTCGATTTTGAATTCTATAGATTATACCATGCCGAGAAACCTCCAACGTATATATGTTGCGAGTGTGGTAAATTGTTTTTATTTAATTTTAGCCAATTGTCAAAGTTCTCTTTAGCATACACAGCGTAGCCAACATCACCACACGGCAGAGTCATAATCCCAATTCACGAAAAATGTTCCTGCAATTAGTCCTGGCTGAATTTCGCGTCATTATCAGTATTGCTCTTTTCTGAAGTTTAAATACACAAACCATATCCACAGACGATCCCCACGCCACTATGCCACATACAATCACAGAATGAAAGTAGGCAAAATAATAAATTTTTAGCACCGACAAATTAATCTTATATCTGAGTCTACTTAAAAAATATATGGAAGTTAGCTTTTAAAAGCTAACTTCCATATATTTTCCTTAAACATAAAGTTTCTATATGTTTTTTTTTTCAGTTACACATAAATCAATTGTTACACCTAAGAAATCTTGTATCATCTACCTGAGCTATACTGGAATGAGCTCCCCTGACAAGACGGGATCAATCTCTATCAGAAAAATTTGTCTTAAATTCAATAAATACGGTTTTATTGCTGTTTAAACTGAGACTGTTATCCATAGAATAATTATTTAAAATGTTTAATTTGACGCATCTAAATTTTATTTCTGGAGCATTTGTAGAGACCAACAGTGAAACATCATCAGCATAAATGACCATGCCGTCGGATGGAATATCATTTAAAAATAATGTACAACAGAGGTCATACACTACCTGAGGCCTCCTCGCTCCCTGTGCATGTACCGATGCAACTCACTTCACTGTACGTATGACTACATTTGCCAAAAATAGCTTCGGAGCATTCCAGGCTTGCCTCAATTCCATAACACAACTTCTAAATTAGCAATGTGTGATGACAAGGCAAAGCTTTGCTCAAATCCACAAAAATCCACAACGCGTGCCCGTATCAATGCTTCATATAATCCATTTAAAAACTCGTTTATTGCTGAAATCGTACACGCCCCTTCAGAAAACCAGCAAATAATTTAAATTTTTCCATAAAAACTTAGTAATTGTCGAAATAACTTTCTAATACTTTAGCATACACTTAAAAGAGAAATCAGTCTATAATTTGTACTTTTTTAAACAATGGTATAATTTTTGCCGTTTTTAACTGTGGGCAGGAAAAAACTCTTACATAAACGACTTCATTAATTATGATTGTAATGGCAAGATAATTCCCCGATACCATTGTCTGAGAAGAATTTGAACTTATATTATCATAGCCTGCAGAAAATTTTATTTTTTTAACAGCTTAAAATACTTGCCGCAATTCATGTTCATTAACTGGATTCAAAAAGAATGTATGCTGGTTAGGTTTAATGTTGAATTATATCTATTAATATCATTCGCAAGAAAATCACCTATTGTACTAAAATACTTATTGAAATATTCGGCTATTTCCCTTGGTTGTCGTTATTAATTTGTCATTATTTTTAAGAGTTATTTTGTAATCGACTTTGTTGCGGTCCTTATGTTTTCGTTTATAATTTTCCACACAGATTTTGACATGTGTGCTGAATTCAATATCCTATTGTTATTGTACAGCTCCTACCAAAAAAAATTAACGACCTATACGAAAATATCGGCAGTAAGCCCACTTAGCACGAACTGTAGCTTTTACTCATAGCTACTGAATAAAGCAATATATTGTATTTTTTTATTAAATGACTATAGTAAAAGCTACAGTTCGTCCCAAATGCGTTTGCTGCAGGCATTTTGTGCAGGTCGTTAACTTTTTTTTGGTAGGAGCTGTACATCAACTTAGCGTTTGTAATTACTTTTTTTATAGATCTTTTTATACGTTCTATAATAGTTATTTATTTCTTCACCATCATTAGATGCTAAAGTATACAGATGTTTCAGTTTTTGCGGTGAGATTCGAATACCTTGCGTGATCCACTTATTTTTAGTTATTTTATTATAATTAATTGTTCTGCTAATTCTGGGAAACGTCAATTTAAAATTGTACATAATTGTGTTGATAAAGGCATCGTACTGATCCGAACAATTCGAAGCATTAACTACATCCAACCAATTTTCCCTACCCAAAAGCTCCTTAAAATATTTGATATTTTCACTGTTTGTCATTTTAACAAACAATTATTCTATGTTGTAATATTCGAATTATTAAGCGCGTTGTTATTATATCGCTATTTTTCTGCCTCTATTGTTACCGACAAACCATTTCGCTAAATTTTCCTATAAAAAATAATGGTATAAATTACAAATGATCAACTTACGTTTAAAATATATAATATGATAGTATATAATATATAAATATATATATATTGTACAACGTCCAACTTGCTCCAAAAAACACTACAAAGACGCATGGCCTCTACATACGGAGGCGAGTACGAAAAATCGGAGCAAGTGCGTATGCCTGTGTATAACAGTTTTAAACCGTTTTAAAACACATAGATGGCGTTAAGCGTGAAAATTACTGGAGGTCATTTTGACCGTTGTATATACAATCATACAAATGTAATACTTCACAATACACCACCACGGGCGCCCATCGTATACACACAAATTACAGCAATTACGCTAGTCGAACAAACCTCCGCATATCAGTAATACCAATACGCCTCACATAAGCGGCAACACTGCAACGGAGGCAAATAGTAATAATGTTATGTTGAACATACAGAGCGGTCGTCAGAAACAATATATTTAAATGAATTATGTTGAAAAAATACAAGCTTATAAATGTTGTGGCTATTAAGAAATCAACTAGAGAGACAAACACTTTTTTGCACAAATATAGTAAAAATAGTGCAGTGTAACAAGTAATATAATCTTTTTCACTGTATAATTGTACAGGTATGCCTTTATTCTAACCAAGTCATTATCGTGTAAACATCAGGGTATTTGTTAATAGTGGTAGGTGATGATCATTACATTGAATAAAATCTATAATAAGAAGAAACAAAAAAGTTCTTTTCAATTCAAGGGTTTTATCTAAAGGATCATCTTAACATGATTCGGCCTGGGATCATCTTACAGAAGCGTGAAAGATAAGTCGTTACAAAATATATACCAGGTCATGGAAGATGGCCCAGGCCAAACATGTTAAACATTATCCTTTAAACAAACCCCTGATTGGAAAGGAATTTTTATTTCATCTTTTTATATTTATTGTATAGTTGTTCACACTTTGTTTGAGGAAAGTGTTTCTATATTTGTTATGATTTCTACGAATCTTCAAGAAGTTTTCTTTTATGTGTGTAAAGTACATTTAAAACTTGTAGTCTATATTTCTAGCAGAAAAATAAATGTTTGTGAAATACATAGCTTTAATTTATGTGAGAGATGATACTAAGGGTCTTTTGTACAACAGATACGTATGATTTCTACTGTAAATGGGAAGCTGCTAATGAAAAGAAACTCTTAATAGTAAATTTAATTCCATTAAGTCATTGATTTAATAAATAATTCGTAGAAGTGATTATAGTCCAATGTTTCTAGTGTATGAATTGGACTCTTCAGCTGAGATGGATCATGGGTTAAGTTTCGTTATTTCTTGCCTATCAGAGTTATCGGTTTCTGCATATTCCTAGTTCTCAGATTAATATTTATTTCGCCTAAAGATTTCCTTATATTTCTTCTAAATCATTAAAAAATTAATAACTTAGATTCTTCGTGGTTTGATAAAGATCTTGAGGTAGTCTACAATATTCTAAACATTAATTACCGGCTGGAAGTACTTTCGGTAGAGGCGCGGTGTGGATTCATGTGATTAAAAGAAACAGAAATAAAAGGTCTATATCCTTAAATTACCATACTATATTAGACGACCGGTTTCGCACTCAAGGGCATCCTCAGGTGTAGGTAATTAAATTCAAAAAAATGTCAATTAAACATCAAATAAAAAATTGTACACAATGTAATTTAAATTTAATACTAGTGAAATGAAACTAGATTCGTGTTACTACCAAAATAAAAGAAGAATTTGGAAAACGTATGACCCGACTATTGAACGGACCAAACGAAGAGGCGCAGGACATACAAAAACAATGGGAAGAAATAAAAAACAGCATAAACATAGTAGCAAGGAAAATAATAGGACCAGTAAAAAAGAAAAATAAATGCTGGTTCAATGATGAGTGTCGAGAAATAATAAAAAAGAAAAACGAAGCTAGACTAAAATGGATAAGTAGTAGTAAAACAGAAGATAAGGAAACATACGAAAAAACAAAAAAAAAGAAGCTAAAAAGAACATAAGAAGAGTCAAGAGAGAATGGTTGGACAAAGAAATAAAGAAGATAGAAGAAGAAAGCTGGAATCGAAATACAAAACATTTTACAAAAAGATCAGCGAACAAAACAAGACGTATAAAGGGAAACCAATAGGCATTAAGGACAGACACGGAAAAGTAGTAGAAAAGGATGAACAGTTTAAAGAGGTATGGAAACAACACTTTAGAGAATTATTATACGACCACGACGATAATCTAGAAATTGAAAAAGATGATAAAATAAATCGCGCAATGCAATGTAATAAGGACGAGACACCAACAAGAGAAGAAATAAATGATATTATCAAAAAAATCCGAAATGGTAAAGCCCCTGGAAAAGACAACATTAGTATAGAATTTCTCAAGTACGGAGGAGAAGCATCGCAAGAAAGAAAGTATCAAGTGATTATAAAAATATGGCTCGAAGAGAAGATCGCGGGATTGAAACATTGGACAAATTATTTACAATACATAAGAAGGTGACCAACAAATTACCAATAATTATAGAGGACTGACATTACTAAGTGCAGCTTATAAAATATTGTCAACACTAATACAGAGACGACTAGCAATCAAAACAAAGGAACTAATAGGACAATATCAATGTGGTTTTACAAAAGGTCGATCAACAACAGACGCAATACATACGCTCAAACAAATAGTAGAAAAAACACACGAATACGTTATTTGTCGACTTTCAACAAGCTTTTGACTCCCTCAAAAGAAACTCAAAAGAAACTTATGGAAGTTTTAGAGAAAATGGGAATCAAACATAAATTAAGGAGATTAATACAAATGACAATGTCAAATATAAGAGTAAGTGTAAACACGCAGAAGGGACAGACAGAGGATTTTGAAATAAATAAAGGGGTAAGACAAGGAGATTCATTATCGACAACATTATTTAACTTGGCATTGGAATATGTACTAAGAAAAATAGATAAAGGTACCATAAGAACGAAGGGAGCACAAATAATAGCGCATGCAGATGATATCATAATTGTATTAAAAAATCGACAGTTGACCAAAACAATACTGGATGAAATGGTGAGAGAAGGGAACAAAATGGGACTAAAGATAAACCAAGAGAAAACGAAATTAATGAGACTAGACACGAAACGAGAAAGTAAAATAATTCAGTTAAAATAGGAAAACTACACATTTGAAAAGGTGAACAGATTTAAGTATTTAAGAGTGACATAACAAATGACGGGAGCAGGGGACGCAGAAATAAGAGAAAGAATAAACCAATATGAACAAGGCCTATTAAACAATAGAAAACTCTTAAAAAGTAAAATATTGGGAAGAGAAACAAACATGAGAACTTATACGACTATAATAGTATTATACGCTGCAGAGATAATAACGATGACCAAGAAACAAAGAGGAAGCTTAGGATACAAGAAAGAAAAATACTAAGAACAATATTAGGTCCAATAAAAATGGACAACGGTGAATATAGAAGAAGAACCAATGATGAATTAACAAACGAGCTAATGGAAGGTGACGTGGTTAAAAAAAATAAGAGGCAGAGAATATAAAGTGGTTGGGACACGTGTGGAGGGCCGGGAATGGTGCAGTAATCCGCAGTATCTTGGAATGGCAACCAGGAGGAAGAAGAGGAAGAGGCAGGCCTAGATCAACATGGCTGCAAGAAGTTAAAGAAGACTTAACAATGCCGGTATCCATCGATGGCAGGAGAGGACACAGGACAGGGATAGGCGGAGGGATGTGTGTGGAAGGATATAGGAGAGGATGGGGATTGATCTACCCGTATTTTGATGATCTGGAAACCTCTAGGAGCGGCGATACTCCGTTGGGGTGCTTAGCCATTATATATAATGTTACTACGTAGTTCTGAATGTCAATCTCCACTGAATATATACTGCTATTATTTTCCTGCTTACCAGAATCTATTTATGACCAATTTTGATTATTCTCTAGTTGATTAAATGAAACGCTAGTAACTGAATTAAAGATGTGAAATTTCTTGTGGATTCGTTGAAGCTACTGGTGTCCGAATTAATTTTTTCTTTCTAAAAAAATTAGCAATAATAATAGTACAACATATAAAATATAAATATACAATAACCGAAAGTTGTTTTTCTCATAAGATTAAAAATATTTACGAAACAAAATACGAATTGGTGTTTGGGCTACTTCCATCGGTGTGTTGGATTGTTTAAATCCAACGTTTCGGCATGTTTCTATTGGCATCATCAGAGTCGCCTTGATAAGGACTGTGATTTGCCAATTCCATTCTTTGCGATTGAAATGTATTTACTCTCTAATGTTCTGTACAGAGTACACATTACTGTACAATACGGTCGTATATTGGCTTCTCTGGGATGGGTATAATATAATTTATAGATATATTATACAGTAAATATATTTCCATCGAAAAAACGGTATATCAGTTCTTATCAGGGTACTTTGATGACGGCAGTGTAACTGCCGAAACGTCGGATTTAACCAATCCAACAGATGATAGAGACAGTCCAAACACCAAATCATATTATAGTGATCCACCGTCAAAAATTTCACGTCATACATCACAAGAAATTTGCATCACAAACTTAAATAAAATGTTGACGTTATAATGCAATAGACAGTAGCTTATTCAATTAAATGAAAAGAACATAACTATGCATACCAAGCTACAATAGAATTGAAGGTGGGATCGGCACATGAATCATCACTACAAAAAAATGAGTATATCATCAATCAATTGTTGGAGCAGAACTGCTATTGTCGCTGAATTCTATAAAACAATATACCATAGATAATAAAACCGACCAGAAAACAACCAACGCTTTCCTCTAAGCCAAGCGTAAAAGATACCAATTATGTATCTAGCCGCTAATTATTTTTATAAGTCAAATGTATGCTTAAAATGTAGTTGTTCAATTGTAGTTGTTCAGAATAAGACAAAACTAACATCAAATAACTACCAATTTTGTTTTTTTGAATCAGTTTTCTAACTTACACTTCTTTGAGCATCAAATGCTGTAACGCTAAGCTAATTTTACGCTAGCAGCTTTCCTCTCCAAAAATTACTATAACCAAAAGTACATGAAAGATTACTTGTATTATAAATTTTATAGTGATTGGAATATGACCTACATATTTGTATTCTAAAAGAGTTCTACCTTTGTATAGAAAATACCCCTTGGTAGAGACAGAATATAAGCACGAAAAACTTTGCGTCTTGAAAATGTAACGGTCACACGCACTAGCCTCCAATGTGGTATAATCGACAACACGAATTTGAGGAAAATACTCCGTAATGCAATGCGCGAAAATGTAATATGACAACACCACTGCCGGAGGCGTATGCGACAATTATATGACAACAGTTTTGTACAAAAGAGCGCCGATTAGGCATTTGGTGCCTCGGAGTCCATTGCCATTGGAGAATATAATCAAAAATTTTGTGTATAAGGAGAGATTGGATTTTCTTACCCCTTCTAAAGATGCTTATACTACTCTTGTATTTTTGAAGGCATATACATTCAATTCACGCGAATATATCTACTCCTGGTGTGAGAGGCCTGGTCGTATAATATACACATATATATATATACATATATATGATATATATATATATATATTGTTCCTTTCGATAATACGACGTCCACACATTGGTTGGGGTGCATTGCATGTGGCGTCCACCGTCATATGACGTCCGTATATGGACGCCACAAAACATTTCTATGCTAATGTGATGTACTGACTGCCTAGACCTTGTAAAACGATTTTAGCTGGACGTTATTTTGATGCCCCGATGAAAGTTTGTTGTATTAATTAGTTCGGCGAAAATACTGTAGTGTGGCGCTGCGGAATTTCGTAATATACCCCAAATATACAAATTATGACATCCTTCCGCGTATGCGACGTCCAATCCTAAAATAATGTTTATAATATTTCGCGTATTGGGACGTCCGGTAGCTCTGACAACATTGCATGCATAGTTATAGCCATTGATAGCGAGGGAGGGGGTATTAGCGTCTTATTAATTTTGCATCGGTATGGTTGTATTATGAGTTTTAAAAAATGCTTAGGTGTAGTATGTTTATTCTAGCCGATCGCAGAACTCGCAGCTCGCTTCATCTCCTTACATTATTTCCACAACATCGGGATGTTACAGAAATATAATGTACTAAAACATGTTTAATTCACTGTCTTCGATGCCCCAAAAGTAATAATAATTTAATCCCAAGGCCATTTTCTCGAGTTGTAGAAAATTGAATTCACTCCCAGAACTATACAAAATAATAATAATAGTTTTCCTGTTACAGTATTTTTTTTTTTTGATTTGTAAATTATGAATAAAAAGAAACAGTTTTAGCTAATAAAAAGAAATAAAAAGAAATAATATCTTTTTCAATTCAGTCAAATCAATTTAGGGCAATCCACTTAAGTTGTTAAAATTTATTTACCTATTTTATCTAGGATACATTAATAACAATACATTAATTATTCTTTTTTTCTTTTTCGGGTTGAAAATTCTTTGTTAATAGCAAATTTCTATTTATTCCACACATCATTCAAAAACACAGTGATAAACCTGCAAAGAGTATTATTATTATTATTCTTAAATAATTGGTGTTTAATTTTCATTCTAGTTTACATACAGATGTATTTTTTTTCAAATTTGAATAAACGTAAATAGTGTCAGAATAGATGCTTGTTAGTTATTACAGCGATTTTGTATGAAAAGGATTCTCGTACTACCCGTATAGCAAAACATTAGACATTTTTGGAGCAGTTCTCTAGTTCTTTATTTTCAAAACACATTCATATTTCTTATAAAAAATTAAATTATAATTTTTTAAGATATTAAATGGTTCATTTCGTTAAAATTCTGTGAACAATCGGGTGGTGTGACCAGCAGTTCTGCTCTTATTGGTAATTCGTTTTCCTTAACATGCGCAGTGCTGTTATACCTATGCGGTTACAGGTTGTATTCTTTAGCTTTTTTCACCGTTTGCTGGCATCTCGTGGGTGAAATTGTCGCGGTAACACAGGGCAATGAAAATTAACGTATACGCATTGTGCAAACATCTGAAAAAGAACCGTCATCGAAATAATCCAATGCTATTACTTTCAAAAATAACAGCCAGTAGTACCTTGTGTGGGTTGGAATATACGGAAAATTGACGCACAGTATCTTTCAGTGAATTTTACACTCATCATAACAAAACGGGTAATAGTGTCATGTGTAAAGTATGTCCACGCAAACCGAAAGTGTTGGTGAAGTGTAATGAAATAAGAATCAAAACGCATAGACTACAAAATTATCACAAGCCAAGCTGATACAGGAAATAATGGACTATTAGGGTTCGCAGTTCTATAACAGTCCAACAAGTTTCTGAATTATATAAAAACTATGAATAAGTATTAAATATCTTAGTAGAATTGTGAAGCCGCAGTTTCTAGACAATCTCCTTTATAGCTTTAGTATTTGTTCCACCTTTTTATTTTATATTGAAATTATTATACTTTAAACTATTTTAAATATTATTCGTCAGAAGACTGTATTCTTTACATCAGTATATGTTTAACTCATTTTCATACACATAGAACTGTTTCTAAATGTCATTATAGTTTCTAAGCAGGTATGTAAGTTTCTTTCATGCATTTTCTTGAGGTGTAATCTTTGTTTATAAATAAGATTTGAAAAAATAAACAAATTTCGAATAGATATCGCATGACAAAAATGTGTTATTAATGACAGAATTCAGAATAACGTTTTACAACAACAAAGACATTTTGTTTTTGTACAAATTTATGTGTAACAATTACAATTAAACTACACTTATGTTTTTGATGTACAAATTATCGCAAAATATCTAACCAACGTTATGACATTAGAAGATCTACATGAGTATGATCCGGGTTTACCTAAGGATCATATAAAACTTATTATATATAAAATTTGATTAAATGTCTACTATTAGTTATTAATTTCTTGACGACCTTAATAAATATGTTTGCATTATAACATGTACAACAATCTTTATCCCATTACCCTCCCCAATTTTTAAAAGTAATTACATTTCGCATTGGATTGCTGCTTGTATTAGCACTAGAATATTAAGTATTGAAATATATTAACAATTGTAGGAAACTTTAGTTTTGAGAGGTTGATAGCAGAGCAAGAGAAGGCGATGGTGGCAGATTGTTTTTTTATCTGCATTGTTTAATTTTAATATGAAAATAGATCTGTTTGTTTGTTGTTATTAAAGTAAATTTTAAAAGAAAAGAAGGTTATTTCTTACACAATATTACTACACACTTCTATAATATTACAGCAGTTTATTTAGAAAATCCACATTATATACATCCTACGATAATATTCGGTCCATCAGACTAACAATTTGTCCTCGTCACGAATGCTATATACTAATTTGTATGAATTATCATTACAATAGTGTTGATATTTTTCTTTCACTTTTATCCATGTGATAAATTGAGAAAATACAGAGATTTTATTCCATCTGGACAACAACAAAGAATCTGGAATTAATTTATAGATGTAAACTGTGTGCCAAAAAAATTGCAACACCTTAAAAGAGTTATAAGGCTGAAGTTTCAAGTAGTATTTCATAACTACTAGTTTTCAGTAGTAAATCATAGCAATTAGAAAAAAATACCAACAATTAGCAAAAATTTATCAATCAAAATGTTACATCTGAATGAGATGATCAATGGTATCTTATGGGATCTCATTCCAGGCATAATGTAAATGACGACGATAGTTCCTGCAAGGTGTTTGCTGCTTATGATAAACGCCTTATGTAGCAGCAACCTATCATATCCCACACATCCTCGATCGGGTTTAAATCCGGTGAGCGAGCAGGGGGTCTAGTACGTTTCAGCGCCGCCGTTTCATCGCCGCCGTTTCAGCGCCGCCGATTCAGCGCCAGGACATTTCAGCGCCGGGACGTTTCAGCGCCGGGACATTTCAGCGCCAGCCGATTCAGGGTCGCGTTATTGAAGGGTTAAACTATGGATAACTTAATGATTCATTTTTATGGAGAATTTTTGTACCATGTGTATTGGTTGCAAACTACATATGTAACATTTTCCGAATTTATTGTGATACCACTCCTTTTTTTCTGTCTATAAACATAGTCTTGATTAAGTAAAATAATGAGATCCTATGCAACTGGAGTCGTGAGCTTCGATGAATAGAAAATTGTTTTTAGGATAATATTTTTTTTTCAGATTACATCTAAAGAAAAAACATAAATTAAATATCTTACTCAATAAGAGTTTATTTTATCTGGTGTTTTTCCTCGGTCTAGATTCTAGGACGTTTCGACCCCAGAACGTGTTAACGCCAGATGCAATACCAGTTGAATTTGATTTAAACATATGATGCAGAGATTTTTTTGAACATCAGGAGAGAGGACACATCACAAGTCATCATATTTTTTTTAGTGTTGGAAAGTGACTGTTTTAAGTGATAATTTTCTTTTTTGCGAAACATCGTAAGGATGAATCAGCAATGTTACCAAATCATATTTTTTTAATATTGGAAGGCGGAGGGAAGGCAATTTTTTTTTAAACATTCGAAGAGGATACATTAAAAATGTTTCAACATATTTTTTTTTAACATTGGAAGTAGGAAAGGGGGAGCAGAGGATATTTCTTTTAAGGATATTTTTTTCTTGTTTTTTAAACATCGGGAGAGGATGCATTACAAGTGTTTCAAATCATATTTTATCTAACACCGGAAAGAGGGGAATGGGAGGGGATGAGGAATTGTTCTTTTTTCCTTTTTTTTCAGAACATCTGGATAAAGGATGCATAAGAAATGTTTTAGATCATATTTTTTTCTACATTGGAAAGAGGGGAGTGGGAAGGGGTATATTAGCTTTTTTAATGATAATTTTTTCTTCTTTTTCGAAACATCGAGAGATAGGATGCATTAGAAATGTTTTGCATCATATTTTTTTAACATTGGAAGGAGGAGAGAGGGTGAATTATTTTTTTTAAGATAATTTAGAAACATCGGGAGAGAGGATGCATTAGAAATGTTTCAAAAGACTTTTTTTAAAAACTGGAAGGGCGAGAGGGAGGGGAATGTTTTTTAAATGGTATTTTCTCTTCTTTTTTTCGAAACATAGAAAGAGAAGACAGATCGGAAATGTTTCAAATCATATATATTTTTTTTAACATTGGAAGGGGGAAAGGGAGGGGATAGAATGTTTTTAATGATATTTTTTTTCTCGTTTTAACAACGGGAGAGGACGCATTAAAAATGTTTTAAATCATTTTTTATATTGGAAGAGGTGGAGGGGAAGGGGCATTAGTGTTTTTAATGACAATGTTTATGATTTGAAACATTTTTAACGCATCCTCTCTCTTCTGATGTTCCGGAAAAAAAGAAAAAAAAATTAAAAAACTAATACCCTTCCCCCTCCACCTTTCTAATATTAAAAAAAATGGTTTAAAACTTTTTTAATGCGTCTTCTCCCGTTTTTAAAAAGAGAAAAAAAATCATTAAAAAACATTCTACCCCTCCCTTTCCCTCTTCCAATGTTAAAAAAATATATATGATTTGAAATATTTCGAAATTTTCGAAAAAAATTGTATTAAAAAAAATAATTTCCCCCTCTTCCCTCCTTCCAATGTTAGAAAAAATATGATTTAAACGTTTCTAATGCATCCTCTCTCTCGATGTTTCGAAAAAAAAAGAAGAAAAACTATCATAAAAAAAGCTAATATACTCCCCCCTTCCCTTCCTTCAATGTTAGAAAAAATATGATTTCAAACATTTCTTATGCATCCTTTATCCAGATATTTCAAAAAAAAAGAAAAAAAATCATTAAAAAGAACAATTGCCCAAAAAAATATCATTTAAATAATCATTACCTTCCCCTGTCACCCCATCCAATGTTTTAAAAAAATGTATTTCGACAAAAAGAAAAACTCATTTAAAAAAATCATTCCCTCTCTCCTCTTATCCCTTCCAATGTTAAAAAAAAATCAAACGTTTTAGATATCTGTGTATCATACGTTCAAATCAAATTCAACTGGCACTGCATATGGCGTCAAAACGTTCCGGCTTCGAAACGGCCGCATCGAAACATCCCATGCAACCAAATATACGTCGTACAAAAATTCTTCATAAGAATGAATGATTAAGTTAAGATCATTAAGTTATGAATCATTAAGTTATCTATAGTTTAACCATTCAATAATGCGGCGCTGAATTGGCCGGCGCTGAAATGTCCCGGCGCTGAATCGGCCGGCGCTGAAATGTCCTGGCGCTGAATCGGCGGCGCTGAAACGGCGGCGATGAAACGGCGGCGCTGAAACGTCCCATTCCGCGAGCAGGCCAGGGAAGAATTTCAACTTCCTCTTCGTTTATGAAGTTCTGACAGGTATGGGCAATATGATTATCAGCGATTTTTTTACAAGCAGCCAGTTGTTTTGTCAAGATTCCAGCTTTGTGAGTGTCCTCCTTCGATCTGTTGCATTTTTTTTTGGCACGTATTTCATTTTATTTGCCTATACAAAATCTAATGTGATCAATTTTATTCTATTTCAGTAAAGAGTAATAGTAGTAATAAGTTTATAATTTTTGGATATTGTAGTTTTATATATATATAGATATTTCTAATTCGGAGATATTAGCCGCTCCCCATAAACTTTATATTTTATGTAACCCCATACCAAAAAGTCAGAAGGGTTTAAGTCTGGAGTTCTGGCCGGCCACTTTACTGCCCCACTTCGTCCACTCCATAGGCTGGGGAAAAAATTATTCCGATAATTTCTGACCTCTAAACCAGAGTGTGGAAGAGCCCCGTTTGTTGAAACCAGAGGTTATTGTAATTGAGATAAATAGCTTGTAATGTCGGAACTACGTTTTGGGTCAATAAAAGTTTCTCCATTGGTAACGTGCCATAGATGATTCAATAATATTAGCATTGATAATCCCTGCCTAAACATCAACTTTCTAAGGACGTTGAGAGTGAGCTTCTATTAGCCATTTAGGGTTTTCCTGAGCCTAATATCGACAATTATTTCTGTTAGTTAACATATTCATTTAACATAATTTCGTGGCTTCGTCAGAAAACAAAATGTTGTTTCAGAAATCCGAATTTGTTTGGAACGCATCCCTCATGATTTCACAAAATCGCAGTCTTCTATCGAAATCATCTGCCCTTAGTTCTTAGACTAATGCACTTTTTATGGATGTAATTTCTCTTTTTAAGCACTTTACGAACAGATCGTTCTGAAATATTATAGTCACGTTGTAGATCATTGCACGATGTCCCGGGTCGTTCGTTCACCGCCAGCAAAATATTTAATGCAGCATCACCACCAGTAGCAGTTTTTGGTCTTCCCGTCTTATACTTTTCCTTTACGGTCGGGATGTCTGCGTATTTTTCAATAAATTTGGAAAGTCTGCGTAATAGTAATACCGTTAGAATAGACGTAATTGAATAATATGCAAACTTCTTGCTTGCGCAAATTTTCGATCACCATACCTTATCATGACGAAAATATTAGATTTACCCTTTCTGTTGAGTGAACCATTTTTAACACACTCAAATTTAAAACTAACTCACAAGAAATTATCAACAGCGACGTTGATTGTCAAAAAATAACAACTGATAACCAATCAAAAATATCGACAAGGCAGAGGCACAAGTAACAACAATTTCGTGTGTGACTATTACATTAGTATCTTGGAAATATTATTGTGTGACCCCTCATAAAATGTAACTATTTGTACGTAGAAAAATTTGTGATTCTGAAAATAGTATAAACGTATACATAATTATTCAAAACAAAAAAAACAAAAGAACTTTTATTTAAGAAAACTTAGATTAAAAAAGAATTAAAATAAATAATGGCATTAATCAATACTTTTGCCGGAGATGCGCCTTGTAGTGTAAGCTCTTGTATTTGTATGCATACATATAGAATGTTAAGAAATAACCAAACGTTTAGTAAAATCATAAATCAAATGCGGCTGTAAAAAATAGATAGATATGGCAACATAGCGGAGTTCCTTCTAACGGTATTATGAAAGTAAGTATATTTCGTGGTTGCTACAAAGCGGTAAAACATAGCGTGCATACCCATGGACGTCACATGAGCGACATACTGAAAGGACGTCACATTAATTTCATAATGGGGAATAAACTATGAACGCGATAGAAAAATATAGAAGTGTACAGCGTTATATGTGACAACCCTTATTACAATCAATCGTCAAACTTCAATATATATTGCGCTATCAGGTGGACGCAATAAACGCGGTTCGGTGAAAAGACGTCATAATGATAGAGGGATGTATATATATATATATAGAGAGAGATACTGCGGATTACTGCACCATTCCCGGCCCTCCACACGTGTCCCAACCACTTTATATTCTCTGCCTCTTATTTTTTTTAACCACGTCACCTTCCATTAGCTCGTTTGTTAATTCATCATTGGTTCTTCTTCTATATTCACCGTTGTCCATTTTTATTGGACCTAATATTGTTCTTAGTATTTTTCTTTCTTGTATCCTAAGCTCCTCTTCTTGTTTCTTGGTCATCGTTATTATCTCTGCAGCGTATAATACTATTATAGTCGTATAAATTCTCATGTTTGTTCTCTTTCCCAATATTTTACTTTTTAAGAGTTTTCTATTTGCTTAATAGGCCTTGTTCATATTGGTTATTCTTTCTCTTATTTCTGCGTCCCTGCTCCCGTCATTTGTTATTGTCACTCTTAAATACTTAAATCTGTTCACCTTTTCAAATGTGTAGTTTCCTATTTTAACTGAATTATTAACATCAAATAACTACCAATTTTGTTTTTTTGAATCAGTTTTCTAACTTACACTTCTTTGAGCCATCAAATGCTGTAACGCTAACTAATTTTACCAGCAGCTTTCCTCTCGAAAAATTACTATAACCAAAAGTACATGAAAGATTACTTATATTATCAAATTTTATAGTGAATTGGAATACATATTTGTATTATAAAGAGCTCTACGCGAATATACCTATTCCCTGGGGCGGAGGCCTGGTCGCCTTATACGTTTATGGAGGCAAGTAAGATAGCTGTGCACGTATATATATATATATATATATATACGTGCACGTATATATATATATATATATATATATATATATATATATATATATATATATATATATAGATTTGTTAAACAGCATACACAGACCAATACCAGTATGTGTTCCCAACGTTCCCAAACCAAAAGATACGTTGTCAGACCACCATAGTGGTCTGACAACGTTTTCTGTTAGATATGGCACTATTACGCCATCTAGATCATCTAGCCCTGAAAATCTCAATATAAAAATTGGTCCGGTTTTGGTGCTTCCCTAGCTACACTATATACGCTTTAGTTCATCAGTTTATAGAGAAGGTAGCGCTACTGTCGTTTATGTATAATACAGAAATGAATTCTAACCGATTTTGTCAGACCATGCAAAATGGTTACTGCGTTATGAAACCAAAAATGTGACAACATTGTAAAATATCTATTTTATATCGGTTATAGATACTATTTACTTATATTATTTGATGCGCGGTATTATTAACGTTGCGACTGAAGTTATGTTTAACTTGTTGAATATTTAGTTTTATAAAATAAGTTGAGATAAGTTTAATATTCTTTTATCTTTTAGAAATATAATAACACTGGTCAATTATAAATGGAAGAAGCTACATTAAACTTCTAGCGCGCCTATAGTTGTTCGAAAGATTAGAAATGTTCCCAAATATATATATTGGATTATAGGAGTATAATTATTATTAGGGTTTTGAAGCATTCAATCATTTCAATTGTGTATTTCGTTTCAACTTTAATAAACAGCAGGAAAGAAAGTAAAACTCATATCAATAGGTATAAAATTTTAAACTGAACTAGGAAAGAATAGTGATTTTAATGCTTCTTGAAATATTTCAGCACGGCCTCCTTTTGATTTTCGCCATCTCATACGCTTGATTTTTTTTTGATTCATTTATTTTACATTGTTTTAACGCATACATTCTCGCAGATACTTCTGGAATATTAAAATCCTTAAAATGTATCAATTTTACGTTTTATTAACAGAAATAGTATATTAAATAAAACGCAAAATTAACAGAATTAAGAATCAGCGTTTTCTTTTCAAATCGTTGTAGATTCAATAATAACACGTCTATAATTAACTTACTTAATTATATTATAAAAATATTCTCACATTTATATTAAAAGTATCTAACAATAAGTCCTCAGCTTCATTTAAAAAAGTTGAAATTATATCACGTTGAAAATCATCTTTTGATTTTCTAAATCAAAAGATTCAGATGAAAAACCGGAAGGAGGTATATATTCAGTACCACTGGAATAATTATCATTATCACCAAAGTCATCGATGTCATTTTTATATGTTTCTGAGCATTCATGAATTCCTAGGCTCAGTTGCTGAAAAAATATTTTTTCTCTATTTATAAGGTTGACATTTATACAAAATACGAAATATAAAAAAATATTTTAGAGTGAAAGCACTAACCTCACACATCTATTAAAATGCAAGGTAGTACCTATATAACTATTCCACAATCTAAACAATAACAATAATAACAGAATATTTCTCCGAATATTTGTTAAATACAAAAGCAGAATCGTCAACAAAAAAATTAATTATTTCTTGAGAACACTATAGTTTAAACTATTTTTATATGATTACTACAAGTTAACGTAATCTGCATATATCCAAATCGCAAGAAATATCTGTTATGTATCTTCTAACGAATCATTCTCCCGCGTAATTTTCTCACACTACACATACGCACATTCATCCGCACCATTAAATTCCATACGAGCTCAAAAGTACGACCGTTACGAGGCGTTACGAGTAGCGCATTTCGAAGTTAAATAAAAAGATTAAATTACGTACACGAAATTAAATAAAAAGATTTTGAACGTTATTATATTGTTTCCCCTATATACACAACAATATCATGGCATGTTAACTGTATTCCAGAAATAATTAATAAGAAAAAATAAATAAAACAAAATTCTAACTTTTCGTCGCTATCTTTATCATTATTCGATATATTTGCTAATTGAACTAGCATCCTTCCCCGACTCATGTTTATCAATCAACTTAAAAACACTGGTATATTGATTTAAATCGCATCAGTATACCGATTTGCGTGTACACCACCTAACGATCTGATTATATGCACTTGCATAAATCTCATCGTATACAAAATTGTTCCTTGAAGCATGGCAACACCGCGTGGTCTGACAAAATCGTGTAGGAATCTCCAAAATATACACTGATGGTTCAAAAAGGCGGTTAAGCGTTCTTGGTGTGACAACAACTGTTAGATTTAGTATTTTTTTTTAAATAACTTTTTTTTACCCCTCTTAAGTTGCTTAAGAAGTTATATTTCATTTTTATGTATTTCATGTTATATACACCTCTAAGGTAGCTGATTACACATGGTCTGTGGTTGCCTATCTAATATGCATGGACTGACTACGTCGATTGAATCAATATATATATATATATATATATATATATATATATATATATATATATATTTAGAAGGGCTACTCCAAACATAATCCTAAAAATAAAAAGAAATGCTGAATTTAGAAAAAAAGAATAAAGTGAACCAAGTGAACAGTATCCAAATAATCCCCAGCACTCTCCAATAAATAGATCGAGAGTGTAGGATTCCTGTGTATAATAGCATTTATGTATTCATATTTATAATACGTGGTAAAATTAATTTCTTCCAGTGTGAGTCTATGGATCAAAGGAAGTAGTATTGAAATAATCTAAGCAAACAAAATTTAAAAATTCTTAGACTGTTTAGAACGTCTTTGAATAAGACACTGTATTTAGATTAAATCCATAAATCACTTTATTGTATATTAATAATTTCTGAATTGTTTACATTATTCTTAATTCGATTACAGAAGCCTAATTTCGCTTATGCGATGAAAAATTGATCGCGTGACTATGACGTTGCGTTCCAGATACATTACACATGCACTTGCGCACACATACCCACACGCGGGAAATATTAGCAATATGGAACACGATGATGAACGATGGAAGAATTCTTGCTGATAAAATTAATGTTAGGTAGAATTACAGTTTACATCATTTGTGCTTTATGGATTTTGCGCGTATTAATATCGTAGAAACACATGTTGGTACATTTTCAGGTCGTAATACATATTATGTATATACAGATCACGAACTGTGTGGCCAATTTAAACCGCTATAGAGCTATAAACGTTTGTTATTAGCCTGTTTATATTGTGAATTTACGTCTAACAACACATGGCTAATGCTTTCCATTATATTAGGACAAAATGATAAGGTATTTAGTCGTTTAAAATAAAATCTATTCATTAACATATTTTTTTTTAATACAATCGGTAACGTGGTGTTCTAGAATAGAAGATAATAATTCCGAGTTTATGTGCTTCTGTGTCTGCAAACTCTGCTTGATACATTGACGAGAATAAAAGTGAGCTTTCTCTTTTTGACGCAAATGCAGAATAAGAGTTATTTCTTGCCGAAATCCGTGTAATGTTAAACTTTCCACTCGATTTTTATTAGGTAAAATGCTGTTTGAAAATTATTATTTATTCGTTTTAAGCGCTCTTTTCATCTAAAGTGCAAGTGCTACTACAGCTTGCTTCTGATTTGAAAATCGCTGTTCGTCTCTACTTACATAGTCTAAATCCAACAGATTTTCTTTCGCGATATAGGTGATTCCAATAAAACTTAGTAAACATAAAATAATAATATATTTATCCATTAGACCCAATGGTATATGATAAGTTACAAATACATCTATAAACAGGATAAATACGTAAAATAAATACACAATAAATAAATTGTAATTAAGTTAAATACACATACCAGTAAAATTATAGATTTAATATTATTTAAAAATGTATTGAAATGAAATTACTTTTAAATTATTAATTACTTAACCATTATTGAAATTAAAATATTCGCCTAGACCATAAAAACATTGATTTTTCATAGGTTGTTAACGTGTGTAAAGGAATGCATAAATAATCTTTATTTATTTACTATTTTTTACGAAATTTGTTTTTAAATAAACAAGATTTTTTTTTACCGCATACGCTTGTCACTTATTTAACACACCACTAAAATATAAATATTATTAGAAATATCTTCTCTATTATGTTTGTTAGTTCATTTTTGTTTGCGGTAGAAAACAACTATAATTCATAGATAATCCACAAAATAAACATGAACTGCTTTTTACAATAAAATGTTTCCTGAATTCATAATATCAAATAAATATAGCCTTTATGTATTTACCACTGTTCCATACATTATTATCACCACCCACATTCATATAAATAGCAACACCATACACCATACAAGTTTTACTACTAGAACAAAATACAATCAACTTATATTGCAATAATTTAATGCCAATTATTATAATAATATCAATGTGATTTTAATGATAAGAGAGGTTATTCAAATCTACTTGACAAAAACTTATTAAATTCTTCAATTTAATAATCACATGAAAATAATGTTTTCTTTTTATTGCATAAGCACCCAAGTTACAACTACAAAATACAATAAATTAATAAATTATTCAAAAATTGAAAACCAATTTACTCATTTATATTATTATTACCTCTATTCCTCACTGGTGTTGTGAAAAAATAATGAATTTAATCATTGAAAAAAAATTAATCCTCTCTGCGCTACCCGCCTCCCAAAGTCATCAAGACGATCTAAATACCCCTGTACATCAAAATTTGCATCGCGCGTCTTCGACCCAAACCGACGCACGATACTCCCTTTATACAACATATTTAGAAGCATTTACAGAAGCAGGTTGTAGCTGCTAACGTAAAGAATCAGTTTTATACATCGCTACATTTTATACACTGCTTTACTGTTATATACACTGTTATTCGTAGCGATCGAATATACATGTACGTTTCACAATATTCGCTCTTGTCTACTATATCAGGAAACTACTACAAAAAGTAGCAGCTTCTTTTGATATTGAATAGCTGCTACAAGCTGTCAACGATTGTTAGCTGCTACAATATAGCAGTTTGCTGCGTAGCAACCCATCACTAGAAAATAATGAATTTCAAATGGAATAACGATCTGCTCCATTACCAAGCTCTCTATCTGTTTCCGCATGTAGATAGACACCTTTACTTAACAATGGGTAAGTTAAGGGAAGTGAAACCGTTTTACAACGATTGAACATCGTATGTATTCGCCTCAGGGGTGGGGGTTCCTGTTATTTACCAATTTTCCAAGTGTCGACAATACACGAGTATGGCAAATCATTGTAAAACGAGATTCACTTCCCCTTTCTTACGTGTTGCTACCATTACTACTATGTTATTTTTCCTAGTTCGTCAACTGCTTCATGCACAACACTATCACGGCCGCTTGCGCTTTCGGAAATCTCAGAAGCAGTTTAATATTCTAATTCGACAGATTCACTTTCTGACGCGCTCCCTACATTACTGTGTAGTTCATTGTATCATTGCGTAACAGTTTCTTCAAAGTTCTGTTCTTTTTAGTGGCCTGGCCGTGTTTGCTTCAATAATGAACTAACAGCAAAATTTTTTTTTTTATTTTCGTAAAAGTTAAAACTTTGCTACATGAAAAATGGTATATGTATTTCATACAGGAGAAGAAAGGAAAAAAGGAAAAATATCAGCGCCATAAGTATTTAATGTTTAGACATACGAAGATTGTTATATTTTGAGTAGTTCCCTATATGCCACGTTACCAGTTAATGGGTAATTTACTGTTCAAATTAATCGGCAACATCTTTAATGTAAACGTTTGAATACCGCATCACACTTTTACAAAGTGTAATAAGTCACTAGAATCTACTAATAACCTTTTCACCTTTGGAATAACTGAAATTGGCGTTCTAAATGCAATCCAGAAGATTTCCTTTGATGTCGAGTGGAATTTGAGTTATTCGGGAAAATCGCCTTGCCTCACAACGTTAATGCGGTAAAATATCGCCGGTCGGTAATAGAAATTAAGCATGCAAGAGCTTGCAAAATAATTAAAATTCGTGCAGTCTAAACTACCTCTAAAGCCTTAATTTATGATGCAAATGAACATAAATTTACTAGCGACAGCCCTTTCAATTTGGCGAAGCTGCTGCATTAAAAGTTAATGTACTAAAACTGAATTCTTTAAGTATTAGTTGAATTTAAATTTCCAGAGCACAGATCGCGTATTAATGGCAGGCTTAAATTTAATGAAAAGGGATTTATATTTCAATTGCAAAAGACGTATTGAAGCAGTAAAACGGTGAACAATTTTCAGAAATCGTTGGTATATTTCTTTTACCCTATAACACTATCCTCTTTTTGTCTTGGTGGAAGTCGTCCGACATAGAGTCTCCAAAAACATTGCAGCCTCTGGACTTTTTGTATTTAATTCTCTCATTTCCATAAAATTTATGCATACATACAAATATTTAATAGCAATACATTGTTAAATATTCATTTGCTATAAATTAATAAGATGATATACGTTATAATAATAATAATATATGTTTTTATTTCCAATATTAATATAAGTACATTATAAAATAATAATTTATTTAGTATATAAGTTTAATTATGAATTCTCAAAATTTTCAAGGACATATAGAAAAAAAAAGATGGGTACACACAAGGAGGAGTTCAAGTGGAAAACTAACTACGTTTTCCTTTGTTCTTTCACTCATACCCAGGTTGTATACATTTAAAACGAGAAAAAATATTGTAACAATTAAATATGATTAGTGAATTGGCATCGTTTTGCCGCAAAAGTAAACGCTGTCATGCTTTAGCTTTGAATGAGAAATACGATGCCACCGAAATCCGTTATCATCGTATTATAAGATTTGCATATAAGAAGGAAAAACTCCTTTTGTAGTAATCAAGAAGGCAACAATTTTGAACACCCTCGATAGCTATTTTTGACTTCTTTAAAGAGATATGAAGGAATAGACACAAACATTGACATTACTCTTACTTTCCTTAAACACAAGTATCCATGAAATTGTTACATTTTCGAAAATAACACAAAAAATAAAATTTGCCTTAATTTTAATAGGAATTCCTTAAATTAATAGTAAAAAAAAATCTTGAGTCTTGCTAAAATTTGCACTATGGTAAATATTTCTCTAAAAAATAAAAACAAACGAAGTTCATAGGAAGGTAAAACTGCTATATTTACTTTAATTTTGCATACGTTCTTTTCGGTTCATATTGTTTATGGTACTGCAATAAAATCAACAAACACAGGTTTGATACTGTCCCTTGTGGTTACACAACGGCGCATTGGAGACCTCATTTCGATTACCCAGACAATGTCTGTCGATTGAGTAAATTTGTATTAAGGAGAGGGATGTAACGTCCTTGCAATATCATTTACGGCTCAACCCTGGGGAGCTCTCCACAATCCAATGTGAAACAATATACCGGATTTCGCAGTTACTAATGGATGGTAAACGAATTGTTGGTGTGTAGACATTTTTTGCAAATGCAGTCAAAGTAGTAGATTTATTATTTGCATATAATAAAATAGATTAACACTAGTATAGGAGCATGTGTTAGGTAAAGGTTATTACAGACGTGAGCTGAAGCGCTTTACCGCAACTGTGCTGAGAATTTTCTCTAGAATCTCAAAAGAAGAAAGGAATTTTCCCACTATTGTCATTTTATTCGCTCTTATCAAAGTATATAATGAGAACTGTGTACATAAAAAAAATTCTAAAACGTTGCATAGGTGCCATACGTGCAATAGTGGATAATTAGTGGAATAAAGTTTCTTTTTATTCTCCTCATAATTTGTTATAATGGCAAAAAGGATTTGAGAAGTATATCTGTAAAACTTTAACTTACAGCAAACTTTATACAACTAGTCCCCTTTGTGTTCTAAAGTTTCCAAATATGCTACATTTATTTATGCTAATTTACTATACGTAATTTATTAATTTACCACATAGTATTTTAAGGTTTGCTATAATATCAACTAATATGCATATCGCGATGCCTTCCTTAGTCTTGATTCCATATAATCCACTTTTTTGACAATTTCTCAAATATCACAAAGCATGGCTTCATGAATACGAATAGAGGCTATATTATATAATTAATATGCTGCGATATTTGAATTGGAGCTTGTATATATTTATAGAAGGAGATTTCGCAAAAATTGTCCTCACACAATCTCTTGTCCTTTTGTGTAGAAGAGAAATAAAAAAAAAGTTATAAAAGAATTACTTCGTGTGTGTAAAAAAAGGTCCTAATACTGAATGAACAAATGATCATTTGATTATACCCCTAATTTAGTAATTTTAGCTTAATATCACCTCCCCTCAAGTTTGTTCTCTCCGAACACATATGAAAGTGGTGGCAACCTTAGAACATATATCCAAGATCATAAGCATGGCGGACCACAAGTTGAAGTTATTATATGTTGATCGAAATATTTTTAATAGGCAAAGAAAAACAATGCTGTATACAAAAGTATGGTTTTGTCTGCATTCAATTATTGCTTTTGTGTATATGGGCCGTACTTGGATCTTATCAATCGCCAGAGGTTAGATTTTATTACATTAAGGTTAGAGTGGCCCACAGACTTGTTTAACCTCAACCTTCTTAGATCTATTGTGATTCTTTTTTCCCAGAAGACGTTTTCTAATTTTGCCCTCTCAGCATCTTTGAGAGCGGCTTTGTTGTGTAGCTGCTAGCTATGGGGTTTTCCACGCCCATTATTAGAAATCTTGTCCTCGGCAGGTGATCGCATTGGCATAGCACTTGAACTGGCGTTTCTTCTTCCTTTTGACAGAATCTGCAAATAGCGTCATCTATAACGCCTGTGTTGTACATATGCCTATTCAGTCTACAATCATTTCGACAGTCTTTTTGTTTTTATTCAAACTCCTCCTGATGACCTTTACCACCACTTTGTGGACTCATTATGCATCCATTCCTTTATGGACGTTTTTGGTAATGCCAAAAGAAGGGACAACTTCGACGAATAATCTTGATGAGCCTTGTTTGGCCTGATCGTCCGCCGCCTCAGTTCCCCTCAGACTAGAGTGGTTGAAAACCCTGGCTAGTGTTCATTTCATTTGGGTGCCCATTTCATTTAGGGCGATTACGTATCCCAAATCGGCTTAGAATCGACACTTCCAAAAGTAGTCGCTTTAAGTGTGGACTGGCTGTCAAAGAAGATATCGACGCTTTCACCTAAGCTCAGTCTATCCTAATATTGCTCTGACGCAGCAGATTGCAGGAACCTCAGCCTGCAACACCGTCGTGTCTTTGCTGAAGCTTACCGAAAGAAGCTTTTTTAGGATTATTTGCTTATAATCAAGCTCCTGCGCCGTAGATCGTTTTAATGCCAGATCGAGTCGATCGCTAGAGGCTACAGAAAGTGCAACATACTTGTTTTAGATATGTTTATGGTGTTCATAAATATGATGATGTTTCCATAGCCTTGTGGTACTGAAATGGCTGCATATGAGCAATCATCTGCAATTTTGTTTAAGCTTATTTTATAAAATAATGTTCCCTCAAAAATTCGCACCATTTATGAAATAAAATTAAATATTGCTCTGACGTTTCCATTGTCAAGATTTAAAGCAAACGATTAATAGCTCCACGGGCCTATAGTAGTACTGTTTTTGAGACGTAATTATCTGCCAACATTTATGGAAAGTATAATGAGTTGTTTGCGTGTCTTAAACCGCTACATCCTGTTTTCACTGCTCTTCCTTTCATCTTACGTTTTCACGATTCTGCATTTATTACTAAAATTTGTTTTAATTGTTATACTCACGTAATTGCAGAAATAAAGATATTTATCATTATTTGTGATTTTTACAGAATTACAACGTATTCATCTCCTAAGAAACGAATTAGAAGGCAAAGCAAGCATATATATGTAATTGGTGAATTTACTTGTGACCTTTCATGTTTTGATAATAAAATTAATAAAACATTTCGACTTTTAATTCCTAAATTTGCAAGTTCTCTTCACCGGATCTATAAACTCGTTATTAATTTAAACCGTCTAGTGAAAAGAAACTTAAAACGGAAAGCATACTGCTTCTTCTGACAACATTGTAAAGAATACTCGAATAAAGAAGTTCGTCGTGCCGCGAAGTAATAGCCAGCTTCCTGATTGCTTATTCTCGTGTACCTATCATAGCATTCTGCGCAAGTAGCAGAAAAAAAGACGGCCATAAAATCGAATTTTTCAGTTTAACGTTTGAAATGAGAAAACTTTTGCTCGCATTATGAGTCGAAGAAAAAACGTTAAGGGAGAGCGGGAAACGGAAAACGCCCAATAGGGCGACCTCTTCAAACTGCCATTTCAAAACTTCCGCGATGGCATTAAATGAGGCATAAATTTTAATACATAATGGATGTTTGCCTTCGCCGCATGCACCGTTGTACTACCGTCGCGATGGTTTGAGACGCCGCGCCGTTGAAAACGGGACGTATACCTTAGTGTGCAGGATCCGCCCTTTGCTTTAATCGGACCGAGCACTGCATTAAATGAAAACCCGACGTTTTGATGGAAGTTCAGGTAATCAAAGAGTGTACTTTATGAATGCAATGTGCTCAAATCGCACCGCACCACGGAATGCATTCAAAAGGTTTATATTTCAGCGTGCCTGATTGAATGCTTATAGAAATCCCACTTCGTTCGGTGTGGATGGAAATCGGATCTTAAATAGGATCCAAGCGTTGAATTTAAATTGAATTTTTCTAGTAACACGCATAGATAGGTATAGGAAGCTAAATCAGATTCCTTACCAATAACCACTCCATTAGCAACCATATTACATCTACGGAGTCAACATCGTCCACAGCATTTATAATTTATGCCAAACCTCCCCTATCGTTCGTACTGGGAGCATATTAAACACCACCGTATTATTATCAATTCAGAAATCATAGTATATAACACTGGAGGAATGGATCAGGAAGTAGCACACATTATTTAACGGCATTAAATGCTAATCAACATTATTCAGGTTGAGTGGGTTATTGAAACTAAATAATAAAAGCAGTCTGATTTGCCTGGCTGGTAGTCGAGTGGCTTGCACGCTTGGCTATCAGTGCGGAGTCCGGGGTTCAAATCTCGCTCTGGTCAATTACGATAATCGGTTTTTTCCGGGGTCGTAATGTTGATTAGGAGGGAGATTTGGCTCTGAGGGGGCCTGATAAACTAATCATATAGCTTAGGCGTTACCACCCCTTTTAAAAAAAAAAAAAAAAAAATTACAATAGATAATTTGAGCTACATTTAAATAGCAATATAATCCATCTAATTTACTTTGCATTTTGCAATTCGTAATTACGATATGCTAACTGTATAGTCTGTCCATAGATATAACGATTTGATATATTTACTAGCACTCGAATTTCAGAAAAGAATGTTTACCCAATTCTTAGAGTACGGGTGGTTCGTATGGGCATATTACCAAGATTATTGAACTAAACGTCTATTATAAAAACATTTATGTTCGATTTTGAAATATATTGGCATGCATACATATTGTAATATAAAATAATATTACATATAAAAGTTATTTAACCTTTCTTTTTTTTTCCCAGGTCATGGCTTCCTAGAATCTTCGTATTTCAACAAATATATCGGCATGCATACATATTGTAATATAAAATAATATTACATATAAAAGTTATTTAACCTTTCTTTTTTTTTCCCAGGTCATGGCTTCCTAGAATCTTCGTATTTCAACAAATATTCGGCATGCATACATATTGTAATATAAAATAATATTACATATAAAGTTATTTAACCTTTCTTTTTTTCCCGGTCATGGCTCCTAGAATCTTCGTATTTCAACGAATATTACCACATATGTCCACCTTCAAACATTCGTAAACTCCTGTAAGGGAACGGGTTTTCTTGTCTGGAAACTTTTGGGGATGGCTAGCCCAAATTCAAATGAGACAAGCCAAATTCCGTCTCGCAGACAACCCCTCCTGCTCTTTTGACCGGCGAGCCACTGCTGGGAAACAAACTTTTTGTTTGGTAGCGAATGGTTTTAGTAATTTAGCCAAAGATGTTTCTCAACTGTGTTTTCCACCGTCAGTCGAAGCAGGGCCGTTAGTTAACCTAATGATTGTCGACTTACCCTTCTCGTCGGCTTTCTCTTACCAATGATAACTTCCTCTCCAACCCCTTTCTAAGGGTTCAAACTGAACTTCTTTTAAATGGCGAAATAATAGAACGACTTATATTTTTACAATTATATATTGAATATTTTAAGACATTGAAAAAAAAAACTAACAAACTACACAATTAAGTAAAATAACAAGTGAACAAAAGGAAACAAAACACAAATTTTGTATTGTTAATATTTTAAAATTTTATACTGTTGACTAACATAAGTTCAGGTAAATTTACCTTACAAATTTTCATTAAGGAAGAGAGAGAGAGAGAGCGAACCAGTTACGGTTTTCACGTAATTGCATTGGTTAGTTTTAAGCAGAAATTTTGAACATCTTACCAGCCGATGTGGGGAAAAATAATTCTTCTCGTAATCCAAATTTTAAGGCATAAAACTTTACACAACACCCACAAAAATTTAAGCAAAATAAAAGGGGGAATTTAAACGGTTTTAGAGCAAAATCACTAATCACCTCTCGAGGAAAGATTTTGCTTCCTGTTCTTTTTTTTAAGCGTATTTTGACTACAATTTCTAAAAAACAAAAGTTTTAATTTCAAGTTTTGGAAACGCCCGATACGAAATTAGAGGCGCGTGCTTTTACTTTAGCTGTAACGAAGACCACGAAATTAATTAATTGAAAACAGCTATGTTAAGGGTTTTTATAAACTTTGATTGTGACGTCATTTCGTACCGATAGCTAGTTTTGCTTCTCTTTACAGGAGGGCGCAAGTATGACCGAAGGCGTTATTTTTCTGACTTTTAGACGTCCTACTTGAGAGGACCGTGCAAATTGCTGAACGGCAAATGTAACGTACAATAAACAAAGAAGCAGATAACATACAAAGTAATACCATATTATTTTAATTACGCGAGTCTTTAAACGAAAATAGATTATTGTTTCCTGTGAGGCAGACGCTACTCAGCAAATGCCACGGTACCTATCAACTACGTATTAATAAAATGAATTTTAAATTCTCGCATTATGCAGGATGGAATTTCGAATTCTTACACTCCTGCGTTCGCATTGCGATCATTCCAATTTCATGGCACTTTACTGGTATCAATTACTTGACAATTTCATGTAAAATTTTTATTCCTCATTCAAAATTGAATGTCCCTTTTACGTTTTGCAAATGATTTGTAATCGAAGTTTATTTTTTAATCATTCAAAGAATCCCTAGCTGTCAATTGATTACAGATTTCTTTTTTAAGAGTTGTTGCTGTTTCTGTCGACAGATGTAATATGAAATCGGAATAAATTAATACATTTTACAATAAAATACTTGTCTAATAAATTAAATGATTTATATTTTTGCTCATTAACTTTTTTCTTTTCGAAACTTGATTTTAATGAAAAGTAATTTATAACAACTGTGGTTTCCTTGATTTGAACTTTTGTATTTACAATTGTAAAACAACGTGATGTCTTTAATTGAAAAATATTTGTGATTGTTTAATTATATCACAATATGTACTTACATTTTTAAGATAAATACATGTTTTACATTAAACTTAACTAAAATACTATGATTAGTGGATTCCTAATTTTAATTATGCCTTATCAGCTAAAAGTACTCCTCTTGTATGTATAAGTCACAGAATTTTATTTTTCAACAGGCTATAGACCCAGGTATAGGGAAACATGCATACATTTCAATAAAAATTACTTCAAAAATTAAAATCAACTTAATATAAATCAAATAAAGAAAATGAGAATTGCAAAAGTAAGGAAAACTAGCTAAATTTTCTTCGATTATCCTTTGTCATGCCTTGTTTTTCTTTTAAATACACTACTTTGAGCGATTTTTTCCGATAAAGATCATTGATCATATCGTTATATCTATGGTTAGACTATACCTTGATGCTGTTAAATATTCAAAGAGTATAATATGAAAATGGGTTGTGCTTAGTATTAATTGAAATTTCAATATTTCAAGTCGTGTCATAAATTATTATATTGCACTCATTAGCATTTAAATGCGTGTTCAGTAAAAGTTGAATTCATTAAATTTTTAATTACATATCGTAGAGTTAGATCCTTAACAAGATTATGGAAATTCTGAAAATTAAAAGCCTTTCCTTAAAAAAAAAAAAAAACATGTCAGAGTAGCTACTGCTAGTAGCTAACAGCTACTCTAATCAACATGACTCAGTCTTCGCAATGTTGTACTAGAACTAGAAGACCTCTGCTCCACAGTTTGTTAAGGATAATAATAATTTGCGGTTATCGGTAATAAGATCTGGGACTTTCTTCCAGATCATCCCAGAGTAAGCTTTCTGTCATGGTTTTCCTTTACTCCGTGGCCATTAATTTTATATAAGTATATTATATATAATCAATGTCCTTGGCGAATGCTGGAAGATCGTTCCAATGGGCGCATTTAATAATAACTGATGGCTGACCGATTTACACTAGACTCGCGATTATGTGAACTAATCACATTTCACATATTTCATCATTTCACAAAAAGTAGTATTCATATAGTTGCGAGGTTACCGTCATTATATTTTTGTTATTAAGAATCATAGGGAAATTATATAGTTAGAGTAGGAACATTTCAATTATTGTCGAATCCATGTAGTACTTAGAGTAGGTAGCCTCGTGTAGTACCTCCTAGGTGGAGCACGAGGTTCGCATGTTTTGTAATAATTTTGTTTTCATAAATAAAGTGTCCCACAGTTTGCTGGTGGGCATTGCGCTGATCTTCTATAGATTGAATTAGCTTCAAGTTGTCGTCAACGAACTGTTCATTTGTTTCCTTGCACAATCTTATTTTGCTCAGTCTGTTCTGCACGTCAATCGAAGTCGAATGCCTATCCTAAGTAACGCTTAAAATCTCAACAACAATCTATTGGCTACGTCCTTCTTAAACCAAAGCCACCGCTGTGGCTGCATCCGTTGAAGTTAAGTACACGTTTAGGAAAAAAACTGAAGAAATGTTCCACTTCAAATACCACCACAACGCCTAACTGTCAAAATATATAGACATATTGATTATCTTTTCAATCAGCGACCCCAAATTATTTAAAAAAAAACCGTCGCCTCAAATTGGCACAAAATTTGGAATGGATATTCTTCTTCAACTTAGCAAAATCTGTTCTTTCTGCCAGGACTATGTTGGACATATGCGTATCTACAGCAACCAATCAATAATCCCTACCATTCTTCTTGTCTTTAATGAGTAAGATATTTCTAAATTCAGATTCTTGCCAGTTATTGACCATGCATTTGTTGATGAAGTTTTAGACTTTGCTACATCTGGTTTTATAATACTCAAGGAAAGCACAGTTCCGATGAAAAGACGAATCCCATTCCATCAGCTTGTCGACCATCAAATCGCTTTAATGCTTGTATTGCTTAGTGCCCAAGCTTCCTTCGGGCGCCCATTTCGTTTATAACGTTTATGCATTTCCAAACCATTTTGGAGTAAAGGCTTGCAAAAGTAATCACTTTAGTTGTTGACTGGCTATCAGGCAATATAGCGATGCTTTTAATTACCCCGGTCTGCCTAATTCTGTGAACCAATGGTGAACTACGACAATCTCGGCCTGGAACACCTTTGTGTCCTCGCTAAAGCTAAATCGAATAACATTATTTTGGGTTCTTCTTTGTACACTACTTTATTAGCAGATATTTAGACAGTAGCATATCAACTTAGATCTGCTTTTACAAGTAAGTTTTTCTGCTACCCCTTCTTTCTGGCATTATAACCTTTTAATTTTCTATCGAACTCATAAAATAGTTAAAATGAATATTGAAAGACCTCGTTAAAAAATAATATTCACAAAACATAGAAATGAGGACAAAATATTAATTTTGAAATGAAATCAAAATAATGTTCTCCAAAAAATTTAATCAAACAGATTATATTGTTATTCTTTCTAATACCCTTTAAATTACGATGGCGTAGATTAAACACGCTGCAAAGACTATTGACAGGCGATTCGCGTAGAATATAAAAACTTTCCGCTACAGAATTTCAACAAAATTGACGACATATTTTCGTGAAATCGCACAATGTATTACAGTAAGTGCGTACACTGTAAATGTGAGTGAAGGTGTATGTACTTTCCTAATAAGTTCTACACTTTCCTCTAATTGGAAACGTAAAGAAGCTTGCCACTAACATGAAAGTTGTTTCGTTCTCGTTAAATTGAATTCGTTAAGTCGTAATTACTACAAACGGGAAAACGAGAAGCATGTATGCTCCTGGAATAGTAATTACATAAACTTCTAATACACTCCTTTGACTATATTTTGCTTAGAAATATTGCTATGCATGTTTATAATGTAATGTATAGGCACACATCAAATAATGCGAGAGAAGTAGATGGAATTCCATCCATTTTATTGATTTCTATTACAAAGTGGCTCATTCAAAAAGATTGCCATAATGTCGAAATCAAAACCTTAGCACTTTTGTGCAACAATCTAAACTCTTGGGCTGGTTTACCAACGCTGAAAGTGCCAATTTGTTAGTTTCCAGTTGCAGCTAACTACCAGCTAAATGGGTTTATATAGAAGTTTAGTAACTGCCAGTTAACTGATCTTCAGCTGAAGCAAAATTTGTGAACGTGAGAATTAAATTAATTAAACTACCAAAGTTGTGTATGTATACTCCACCGCCCTCTTTTGGTTTACACAGATCAACGACTTCGAACCCTTGGCATTTTGTTACGCTTAACACTCGTAGACGAACGGGCAATAACTAAACATTTCCGAATTAGCCAGCTCTCCTAAACAGGTTTCTTCACAAAAAGCTAAGAGATAATATTTCTTTTTCGTAAAATATTATCAAAAATTATCCATTTGTACGCCGTCCTGATTTTATTATTAAGGAGTGTCGTTCTACTTTATAAAAAGCACTTTACCATTTCTTAATTTGATACTCTCCAAAAAGAAGTTTTCTTCTGCTTGGAAAATTTCACGTATAACCCCTGTTTTTAAAGCTGGCAATAAAAGTGAGATTTGTAACTATCGTTCTATAATTAGCAATTTTTTTAATTTAAACCATTGTACGCCTATATTGTAAATAAATTATCAACTCTCCAACATAGATTTATAAAAGGTAGATCAACTGCAACAAATTTATGTTCTTTTACACATTATGCAGTATTTATAGACTTTTCAAAAGTGCTTAACAACCGTGTACAATATCATTTAATTCTCAGAAAATTACATAATTATGGAGTTTCTGACGCCATTATTGCTTTGTCCCAATCCTATTTGTGTGATCGGAACAATTATATTGAATACCTTAGTTACAAATCCACATCTGGAGTTCTCCAAGGATCTGTTTTGAAGCCATTGTTATTACTTATTTTTATTGATGATATTCCCAGGGTTGTAAATTATTCTAATTGTCTTATGTATGCAGATGATCAAATTTTTTTCAGAAGCTCAATTCTTTAACTATTTGCCATAGTCTGCAACAAGACTGAGTAGCTATTTATTGTTAGAGTAAGCGTAACTACCTATCATTAAATATAAATAAATGTAAAGTAATGACATTTGGTAAGAAGCAAACTACTATTACATTTTGTTACAAATTAGATGAAGTAAATATTGAACATTGTAAGTTGTTTAAAGGCTTAGAAATTCTGTTTGACCCTAAATTGACGTTTAACGAACATATGTTAGAAATATGTAATCATTCATTTATAACATTTAGTTGCATAAGCAGAATTACCAAACCGGTATTGGTTAAAACTTGCAATGCTTTTCTCCGTACAAAATTAGAATATTCGTTCAATTATATAGAACCCAGGATAGGTGTATTACATAAACGTACTACATACAAAAAATAATTACTCAATTTGAATATAAATGCATCACATTGAATATAACATAACTTCCTATATAAACAAGAAGATGATATATTTATATTGAGAATAAAATTTATTCACTTTTCCAAACCCGTAAATTTGTTGGACGAAACATTTTTTTTAGTTCAAATGTAATCAATATACTGAAATCATTATGAACATATAATATTTTCACCACAAAAATAATTATTTTAGATTTGAGTAATAGATTTTATCAACTGCTCAACTGGAAACTATCATATTTATGCCTTAATAATTTATATACATTTGATAGAAGTATATAAACATATTATTTGAAGTCTAGCCATTATTTGCTTCCAAAATATAAGTATATTGAACTGATAATACTTACCTGCTTAATCTAAGCATTTTTACTATTCAAGGGTAATAATTACCTACTAATTTTGTGTGTAACACTAGAAAACCTCGGTAGATGAAATTAATAAATAAAGAGAAATGTTATGTAATTAAATAAATTTACTCTCACACTTTATAGTTTTACAATGTTTGGGAGAAGGTAGCGTATCGGGGTTCTCCAGGAGTGCGCACGGGATATTGATGCGTAGAGGTATAGATGTTATGCGTATCCGTCATTGCGACCGGTGTTCTCGGGATACTTCGCACTCAATGCCTGGGCCTACTACCTAGTCGGTGTTGGTTACTGATATAATTTCAATTACTATAATAATTTGCTGGTATTACCTACTGAAAACTAATAACTAGAATATACCTACATATGTTTGTTAATGTACGTACCTACTATGTTGATATATTATCGATACAATGGGGCTGAGTCTAAGTATTATTTCAAAGCTTTTTAAATCAGTAATCCTTTAATATTAGATAACACGTACATACGTACTTACCTTCGAATATTCTAATGGTAGCATCTGTGCATCAGATCCATTCCACCCCATTCTCTAAGTAGCTGTGAAACGGCTAGGGTATCCATTTAGATTTACTTACACTCACAACCAACAACACTGTTCGCTGGTCAATCAAAAAGTGACGCCAAGTAACGTGTATGTATATGCAAAACCCCCTAAACTCCCCTAAGAAAGAGGGAAGCAATGACAAATATGTTTTAGTGCAATAAATGTTGGGGCAAAATTCGTTTCAAATGTTTCAATATTATGGTAATTTCAATTTGATATTTCATGTTTTCAGTACAAAACATTTAATAATTTTATATAGTAATTCATTATACCAAACGTATAAGGGATTTTAGTTTGAATCTACAGACTTTCTCACTATGATTGCATAGATTTATTCCTTACAACAATAACAATGTTCATTTGGAGGAAGTATAGGTACTTCAATGCAAATATTTATATTATTTGTTCTAAGACTATATTGTGTTTTCAGAGAATTTACTCTTATGTTCTAACCAGTATTGGGCAAGCTAGGGGAAGTGAATAAATTTCTAGAGCGACTATACATACTCGTGCTTTGTCGGCTCTCAGTAAATCACTAGTTAACACTGCTCCCCACTCAAGGCGCGAATAAACACGAGTATATCTAGTCGCTGTAGAAATTTATTCACTTCTCCTATCTTGCCCAACACTGGTTCTAACCAACAAGATTTAGTTCAGTTAAATATATATTAGGTTTCGATTTCTAAATAAATAAAAATATTCATATTGATAATAGATTTTTTTTGTAGAATGAATACAGAAGATGTCAATCGAAGGATCATATCCCAAATTATTTTTGTATTTAAATTAATTCCTGGAAGAATTTACGCTCCATATGTATTTAGTTTACTAAATCTTTATGTTTCCAGATCAAATAGTCGTAATAACGCTATATTTACGCTCCTTCATTGTAATACACGTCATTATTCTCAGTCACCGGTATTGTCGATGTGCAGGAGTGTTAACAATCACTGCAAGAACATTTTTTTTTTCAATATTACCTTCTTCTAAATATATTTAAGACTACATGTTTCGGCGTACAAATGTCATCTTCAAGTTTTTTACGCCGAAACAGGTAGTCTTAAATAGATTTCGAAGTTTTTGATGAATGTACGAACGTTCTTTTCCTCCTTTTATTATTTGCATACAACATACAAATAAATTATTGCTAGACAAATTTAATGAATATCTTTTAATGTTACTTAAAATTATTCTTAGTTGGTCTCTTCATTTATAAGTTTTATTTTAATTTGATATAAGTTATATCCTGTAGTAAGTAATCTGTTGCTGTTGGATAAATTAAACTATTATTATTATTATTAAAAATAAAGGGTTCACGTTCTTACCATAGCTTGCTTTAAATATAGTCATTCTGATGCCAAGAAATCAAGTTGAACAAATTATTCCTTCTGGGTGTAACATTTCTAATGCCACTGAGTATATTATTTTGGAACATACTTTCCTTCATCTCCACAATTTATTCCTCACGTCGTTGCTGAAACTGTGGTGGTGCTGTGGTAGTTGATGGACGATAAATTGTATTCATTTTTTTGTTCTTGTATGTGAAAAAATATAACCGCACAAACACAATGCCATAAAAAAATTAATCAACATCGGATTTACTCTCTAATAGAACTGACAAAACAAATAACCAACACCGCAAACAGCCACACCGTATTTAGTTCCCCCGCATTCATTTTTTTTGCCATGTAGTATTAAATAAAGAGAGATACGCAATGGGGTTCACTAAATATATCACATCCGCCTCCACGGACATGTTCGTTTAGAAAAAAAAGAGACGCAGTAATTTTTTATTTCGTTGATTTGGGCGTGAAATCCGACACGGACGGAAGAAGAGCAGTCTTTTTTTCTGTTTCTGCCACCGCATTTGTTAGGGCATCCGCCATCCGAAGAGATAAACGTCATCGGCCTAGCGATTTGTGTTTTCAATAATGTCGCTGGAGGATTCGAGATGTGCTGTGCGAATGTCAGTCAGACAGTCAGTCGCAGCACACGCCTTGGAAGGGCCGCATCCATACACACACGCAGTTGTGATGTCAGACGAAAGCTCGCTTATGAGTCATATATGGAAATGAATACAGGGCGACGTATACATTTCTCAGGCGTTATGGAGTCGAAACTTCCAAATTGATTTAGAGTTTCAATTTCTTTGGGAAAGACGGAGAGAGAGATTTAGCAGTTCACGTTTATTTACACGCAAGCTTTATATACTTACCATACACGTATATATACATACGGACACCTATAGTAAAATGACGAAATATTTCTTCGCCCTCTGAGACGGTTTATAAATTGTAGGGCGTTGGGGTGTGTAACTTTGGAAAATAAATGTATGAGCGAGGCGTTTTCTTAGGGACTGCTATAGCTGTGCGCGATATTACTTCGTTTCGTGGAGGCGAAGTGAATTTTTCATCTCATATTTGCGGTGCAGGCATACGAAAGCAATTTTCGTGATGCAAAAATATTTATGTTACGGAAGTTTCATTTATGTATATGAAATTTAAAGAAAATCTAAATTAATTGGAAACATAACTTTATACCTCATCGTGCTGGTTAATTTAGATTCTTCACGCGCTGACGAGAGGGGCCCCCAGGTTATCGCATGTACCCAACTTTTTATATCGAATATGTTTAGTAATACAGACTGAAAAGCCAATAAATTATTATTTTTAAAAACATCAAGATAAACTTTGCACTGCACTATGGTACAGAATCTATATTTTCTGGCCAAAATTACTAAACACTAATTAAAAGAGTTGAAACTCTCGAAAATTGGTTTCTAAATGATAATTTTAATAAAATATTTAATATTAACTCGTTTTAGGTGAGAACAGTAAACAAAATAAATATATAAATGCGTGTAAATGTAGGTACTAAAAATATGTGTATAATAATATTCAATAATTATTCAATATTATTCCGAGCTAAGCTCGCTAGATTATCTAGACCATCTATTTCTGTTAAATTTGCTAGGTTTTCTTGCTCTGTGTCTGAATAATCGCTCTCTAAAGAATCGGAAGCAGTAATTGGATTTGGATGACAATAAGGAAATAACTTGAGAAGGAAGCTTTGACTTATTTTGTCGTTTTAACCGAAATAAGCTAATACTTGAAATAATCGGATCTGATGTATCCATGACCCTATAAAAAATATCTTCTAAGTTTTTAGACCAGCTTGTCTTGCGAACATGGAATTCTCTATCTCATTTGTAGAGTTTATTTCTAGCTTCAGAACCCTCCTCTCCAAAGTAACCAACAGGAAATATAGCGTTGGCAATTATTTGTTGTCCATGAACTACCACCTTATGCACAGTCGCGGGCATGGGATACCATTGATATTTTTCTATATATAACTGACCTGGAAATTTATCCAAATCGATCGGATACTGAGAGGACAATAAAGTTAATATTATTCTAAAATGCTTAATCAGATTTTCATCAATTAGTATAATGTTCGGTCATGGCTGGGTCAGGCTGATTGGCTGCCCGCCTGGCTGTGTTGCCGTCGATCGTATTTCCACTACCATTTACTTTATCATATGGCGGATAAATATTACAGTTCTTTGCTTTGGCCCCATGCCGCATATTTAAATATTGTTTGCTTAAATTATTGTTTAGTAGAAATGCTAAGGCTTTTTCAGGAGTGTAAGATATAGGAACCTTGTGTGGTAGCGAAATAAGTTTTCTAATTTTTGTTGGTCGCGTTGGACTTTTGGACATTTCCTTAAGTACAATTGCTAAGTCTTTTTGGCCTGTTTGTTGTGCAGCTGTACCGCCTGCTTGCATAATTAGTGCAGATTCGCTTTATTTTTCTTTTGCCAGTTCAGCAGCGTCTTTTTTTGACCGCAATGATTTTTCTTGGTGTGAAAAACGTGGCGGCCCAGATGCAGATGGTTTGTGGAGATGCAGTTATACTGGAAGAAGTAACAAAGCCTTCGATTTCTGTCTCAGGCTTCAGCCAAATTGCATATTTTCTTTTAAGAATATTTATTTTTCGGTGAGCTTTCTGCCACCTTGACGATAAATTTATACAAAATAGGCGGGCTTTTTCTTTTATTTTGAAGTGATATGAGTCACTCATATCTTTCTCTATTAACTTGATGATGCAGTCATGTACTGCTGCTACCTTACGACTTTTGTCGTTTTCTTCAGTTTCTTTCTCGCCATATATTAATATTGAGAAACGCATCTGACAACACGATAATAGCAAATATGTCTGCCTTTATCTTCGCCATCCCAAAAAAAAAATACGTAATAACGTTATTGAGACAAATAAATAAACCCTTAAACTTATAGAAATCGCATTTATTTTTTATGGCTTAACTTCCAATGTCTGTCAAGAAAATGATGATAACATAATATACATATGTTTAAATATGTTGTCCATTCAAAAACTATGCAAAGTATGATTCGTCTAGCATTTAAAAACATGTTTCTTCACATAAAATTGGCTCACGAGCGAATGGTATTTTCAACGTCCCTGTTTTGGCCTTTGTCGTTACAAGTATTTACTATAGTGGTAAAAATAAAGTAATAGTCAAAAGTAAAATATTGAAAAATAAAATGAAGTCCAATTACAAATACCTTACAAAAAATAATTGGAATTACGCACTGTAATTACAAATGACATTATAAAGGGCTTGTAATGGTATTTGGAAAAGACTTTTACACAAGTGCATTTGCGGTTATGTTGTATGATTGAAGGTCGTGTATATTTTCAGCATTGTCATAAGATTTATTACATCCAAGTTAATATTTTATATACTCTGTTTTTGTCCTTTATTATCTTATCTTATTCAGTCGTATTTACAAAACTATGGTGAAGTTGTTAAGTAAACTTCCTGAAAGGTAATTGTCAATCTACAAATTATTACTTAGTTGTTTTTCGAACACTCAGTTCAACAAACCCATTTTCTACATTTCTGCAAAATTATTTCTTCATAATTTCTCATAAATAACCTAAATATAAATGAAATTCACTTTAACACCTTGTAATTGCATTTTGTTTTAATTCTTTTACTAAAGCTAGTGTCTCGATAAGAAATATTTCTAAAGGCACACCATTTCTGCCCTTGCAATCGGTACTATATTTTGATTTGGGGTATATGCGGCAACATTCCAGAGCTAATTGAGAGAAATTCATCCTGAATTGGAGTTTTATTTTCCCAGTAATGTTGGTTAAAATGTTCTTTCTAAATAAAGGCATCTATTTTTCTCAGTGCTGTAACAGGAACTATAGTTGTTAGCGATTCGTGGCAAAATTTCTACTGAATGCGCTATTAATTTCCATATACTAATACTAACCTAACCTTATTTATTAGTTTAGATTGGGTTAGAGCTGGGACGGTACCTAAGTATGTTTTCACAACGACCTCTGCAATACTACAAACTATAATTTGTAGATCTGTTTCTATACATAACTCTCCGAGCCTTGCAAAAGATTGCAATCTTTTTCTAAACCATCACAATGGCCAGTACACAGACTAAAGCTATCTCTTCGCTTTGGCAGAACCTGTAATTGTCAATTCTGCTTGATCTCTGTTTGTTTAGTGTTCAAATACCGGCCAGTAGTTCTATCATCAATCTGCTTGATGCCTGGTGCAGTTTCATTTCCCCATCACTGTGTTTGAGATCGCCAAAGTATTGCTCGAAGTTCGGCGACCTCCACATATGCGGACGTGACTTTAAGCGAGCCCGTATAACAGAGTTCTCACTTGCTTATTGCTAAAGATAGAAGATGATAAGTAGAGCAATAAGTCATTGAGTAATATTTGGCAGAAAGTCTGTCGTAAGCGTTTAAAGTTAAGATCAATTTTTGAATGATTTCATAAAAACGAAAAAAAAATAATATAACTGTTTCAGCACCTTTTTCGATATATATGGTATTACTGAAAAAACACATTTTCTTTCTATTCATTCATTTCAAAACGTCATATCATATTAAAGAAGCATTTTCACGCTTCATTTGTTTCCAGTGCATATGTGTTATTCCCCATCTAACACTTTTAAATTAAAGAGAAATAAAGAATCTTTTGTGTAAAGAAAAAAACGGTGGCTATTGTAATTCAATTGCATGTGTTCTTCGTTATAATCGGATATTTCGGCGGTAATATTCAATTTGTGAAAATCCAACCTATCAAATTTTATAACTAGGTGTATCACAGCTTCAGCAAATTTTCCTAGATACGAACTTTAAAAAGGCGTAAAAGATGCAATGATGAGTTGAAGTTAATAAGTGTTACAACCTTTAAAATGACTCTACGACGATTTGCACAATGGCTTTCCACTTCGCTGCTTTGATTGTGAGTGCTATTCCACTCGACGTACTTGTAATTTTAATAAAAGAAACGCAGCACTTGGAGTGCAGTGCTAGTAGTACCCTTAGGTATTCACTATGCATACTACTTTAAATCAAAATATTAATTTAACCTAGCAACTTTAACGTAAGTAGACATTCTTTTTTTAGTATTTGGTATCATTCATAATTTATACTGATTAAATGTTCATCCCAATAATTCCAATATGCATGTAATAATAAGTAACTAAATGATTAAAAGTTAAAATAATAATAAACAAGCGATTTATTATTTTCAAAAGATTAAATTACGTGATATTGCAACTGTTTCTGCAGATTTGTTTTCTTCAGACTAAAAAAAAAAAATCAGTGCCAATAGTGGCATAAACCAAAATTAAATCATTATTCAACTATTTTAAGTTGCTTATAAAATACTGAATATGCGCGAGAACATTTTCTATAAAACATGAACATATTCAGCACAAAAAAATAGAGCATTTACTGTAGAGATTTAAACAAAATACCCACCTTAGCGGCTTCCAAGTTCTTACATCTAGTATTTTACATAATGCGATTGCCTTCTTTTGCTTTTCCGGCAACGCTAGGTAGCGCTGTAAGAGCAAAGTTCCGTTTTCAAATTCAATAAGATTAATTTTACATGTGCTTCGCACTTTTCGTTGATTTATCTTGACAAGGGGTGCTAACCTACATAAGCCCTGGCTGCTGTTCGGTTTTTTAAAGAGGCTTTTCGCGACTGGCGCGTTAAGCATCTGGTGCCAATTTTCGTTGAGAAGATTGTCATGTTAAAATAAAAGGAAAAAAAAACGATCTTTAGAAAGAAATATCTACTGTAGAATGTCTTGGATTTCAGTTCATATCCTTTATATTTCTACTTGAGTACAAGATTTCGAATCAAATATTTTATTAGGCGTCCAAACATTCTGAAATGGTTTTTATTATTTTTTAATCTTTATTCTTGGTGAATTCAATTTTTTTATGTTAGTTATGTAAACAGATATATTTAAAAAAATGCAAAACTTGACATTGTAAAACAGACAAGATAGGGTATTTAATAATAATTCTATTCCAAACCAGCAGCACCACTAGTTTCAAATATATAAAAAAACAATAGATAGTTATAGATATTGAATGATTGGTCTAGCACCTATTAAATGATAAATTATATCCATGCAGGACGTAAGAAAGACAGATTTAAAGAATCTTGAGAATGGAAAACGAAAATGACTTTTAACTCAGAAAATTCATATGTGATGAAATTTATTTTAATATCAATTCCTTGCAAATAGGCAACTTACTCAACATCGCAGATATAGATGTGAATTGACGGTTTATTCAATTATCTTTCGCGTCAATTTTAGACGCTTATTATTTTGGTTTGTTCAAGCTCCAATAAAAAATGTAGCGGGCTAATTAGTGGAATATATATGCACTGCCAATTTTACTTTGGAAACATGCGGTTTTATTATAGCTCAAAAACATAAGCACGCAAAATATCTGTCGCTAAACGTATATCGCGCACACAAAAATGTTTAAAAATTACCTAGGCAATATCCCAAGTAGGTATTTAAAAACCTAATTGTATTTTTATTATTATAAGATCGGTTATCAAAACATTAAACTACGCCTCCTGGAAACTCTAAATTTAAAATTTAAATAGATTGAGGTTTGTTTGTGTGCCACCGGTACTCTTTTGTATTTTGTTGACTTTTCACTCTTTTCCTATGGCATTATTGAGGCTAATGTCTACAGCCCAAATATGTTAAACTTTCGCAAAAAAAATAAAATAAAACTTTCATTATTATACATGTTAGCGATACCTGTAGTCGCGACGCTAACCATAGAAAGGACTAGTGATGGTATGGAAGGGACTACCAATAAGGAGCGGTAGTCTATCTGCATCTGGAAATGAAGGCGAAGACACGCTAACATATGCAATTGTTGAATACAATATGTTCAATCTACATGCAGTATATCTAACAAGGTTATATCAACAGTAATTGAGCTACCGGTCAAGTTACTCGCCATAACAAGAGGTTCATATTCATATACTATTTCCTTTTTTTGCATTGTTCTTGTTTTTATTGTCTTGAATCACTGGTAAATTAATGAACTCTTCAATGTGTTTTAAAGCTATGCAGAAACTACCTATGAAATCCACATACTTTTGCTTGTTTCCTATAGTTCTTTCATTCAATTTATTTGTGCAGAAGTGCACACATATATGCATATTTACCATATGTTTTATACTATATACTATAGCTAGGTATAGTTTTTAACACAGCCAAGAAGATAAATTTTGTCACATGCAAAAACTCTGAGATTCGAATGCAATCACATATTTGTATTTTTAGATCGTATACCTGCAATTTTCATGGATCTTTGTCAACCAAACATTCAGCTTCCAGATATTTTGAAGATTTGATGGCAAATAAAATTAGGCGTCATTAACATACAAATGGTACTTGAAATGTCTAATAACAAGGAGCAGATTAACTATCGCATAGCTCTTTAACCTTGTCCACATCTGCATAAACATGCGTTGAGTCAAACCAAAGACGACAAGTTATTGGAATTTGCTATGAATGAAAAATGTTTCAAATGGATTAACTCAGAGCATGTTCATGTTAGACGAGGTTTCTGAGAGACACCATGTTTGTATTCGTTTTCTTGTCTTCTTAATCATTAAAATCCAAGTGCTAGCAACGAACAATATACGCCATCGCGGATAGCAGATCTCTACAAGCATATTGGATATCTTCTACCCCACATTCCATTGCCACCGCCTTGAAGTGCGGGGAGTACACGGTGAAAGAAAGATCCTTAAAGTGTAAACATAATTAGTTCTTCCCCATTATTATTTAACGATGTTTGCCAAACGTAAGGCGATCCCCAATGCATTCTGGTCTCTTCGCAATTTAAAAGTGGCAGCATATTTTATGAACTGACCGCGCTCGGCTGAGAGACAAAAAAAGAATGCTTTCCCATCCGCGATTTCGCCTACCAGATTAATTCCACAGAGCACAGCGAGCGATTTACGCTGATGCTTCTTTGTTACGAGCTACGAGACAGGACAAACAACTCGTTTAGTGAGCATGGCAATTTAAATAAAATATAAGGCCTCGTAAATGTACAAAAGCCCACCCTGTTTCTAACGTATTGCGGAAGTAAATTAATTGGGTAGATACAGATTAACTTGATGGCTTTTCGTACTTTGCAATACAAGCGATTCGGTGTGTGCGTAATCTTGATTATTTTGTTCATTATTTAAGCCTAATAAGGTACAATTACAAAAATTGGAAATGACGGTACTAAGTCGCAAAATACGTCCTTAGAATAAATTAGGAAAAAGTTGTAACTATGTTGTCGTTTCGAGAGAACAGGCCAATTCTGTAAATTGAAAAATAAATATCGAACTATTACATAGAAATTAATACCAACAGTTAGGGTGGTCCTTAAAGAAATAAAGTTGACATTTAATAGACAGCCCTGTGGAGTGACTCCTTTCCCTAATGCAGCAAATCAATCTATTGGCTAAAGGGAACAAATGTGCGACCAGAACTATTCTTTGGGAATGATAATGTAAATGGCGCGAAACACTGGAAGAATATTTCAATCTAATCAAAAAAAATAGCTAAAGAACTGTCATAGATAAACGGAAAACAATTCGGCATCATCGCAAGTTTGATGACCAGACATGCTCCGGTGAAGAAACACCTGTACAAAATGGAGACTCAAACTGCATATTTTGTGGAAGAGCAAATAGACAAACATATACTATGTGAGACCATGAGATGTGCCATATTCACTCAGTGAATGACCTGAAAATACAAATTAGTAAAGGAAACCACCATTTTGAATGGATTGTATGAAATGCGAACATAACGTAGTAAACTTGCACACTGTGGCGCCTTTTGAGGGTCATAAGTCAAGTCCGGGTTGAGGAAAATAAAAACAAAGTGGAATGCCTCTCTGATTCCCGAATCTATCTATCGCGATATTTTCTACTCAAAAAGTATTTCGAATGAAACTTTTACTCCGTATTCCACAGCACTCAGTAATCCGGTTCCAATGAATGCCTTCATTTCGTCAATAAATCCTTTAAGGAATTTTCATAAAATAACTTGTTCCTCCAACAGAAAATTGAGAAAACCCGCCTGTAAACATAACATTAAAATAGCAAATGCCTTCACCTCCATTTGGGAACTATTTGAACTCTGGTTCAAACTAACATTGAACTTTGATACATTTGCTGATGTTTGACAAACAAACCTGGTTATTGACGTTAGCAATCAAGTACTGAAAGAATGTACGGGGCTAACCCCGTACATTTATTAGAAACGTCGTCATTGCCAACCTGGAACGAGGTTGTGATAGAAGGTGCTTCATTCAAAGGAACCTACAAAAAAACATGACTGATGACGACGGGGGCAGCACAGGGTTCATCAAAAAATTGCAGAAGAAATGACTTTACATATTTAACTATTGTTTATACCATCACGTGAAGACAAAAACGTCTATTTTGTGCTTAATTCCTTGTTTTTTTATGGTCGAAATTCTTTCAGCGACGTTTCGACCCAACGTTGGTCTTCCTTCAGGCTAACGCAATAAGATTAGGATATATTCAATAAAAGCTAAAATAAATTACTTGTGAAATTACTATAAAATTGTCACTAAAATTATTATACACGGTCAGGCAAATGTGTGGGAACACCTGATTTTTGGCTAAATTATGGGTTCTATTAAAAAATAACTTTAAGAAAAGTTTTTGTAGTATTTTTATTCTAGTCTGTAACATATTTTGATTTCCAAGAACTGTCATGTATTTCGAGATATGATAAGAGATCAATAGCCAAGGCTTAATTTTAATCTCTCAAGCTGCACATCCACCAAATTGTAATTCTTGAAAAAGTGTCTATCCGAAAATGTGAAAAAAATACAGGGCAATCTATTTAAAAAAAACTACCGATGACGTCATATCTTGAAACATGTGATGGTTGTTGGAAATCAAAGTATGCCACAGAGTAGAATAAAAATACTATAAAAACTTTTCTTAAGTTATTTTTTAATAGAACCAATAATTTAGCCAGAAATCAGGTGTTCCCACACATTTCCCTAATCCTGTATACAAAGTTGAAAACATTCCTTTCTATAATTGATACTTACCATAGAATTCAGCTTTTACAAACCAATCTTTGGCGCCCCTATGGATGACTTCCTTAGCCTCATTCTGGCAGAGATTATTATAAACAAGGGTTTTAATATGTCTGTAAGTTAGACACTTGTATACCTCTTATCTTTATTCGCAGATATATGAACCACTCCTTTTAATTATACCCCTTCAAAACATACAACAACTGCGTACATGAAACATCAATTAACCTTTGCATCACAAAATAATAACATTACCCTTTCTTGATGTCTAAGTTTTTGACTCAAATCGTACCCTAAATTTTAATTCTCATCACCCTCTTCATTATAAAATCAACCTTAAAGGCAACAAAAAACATCGGATTTATGTCACTTTTAATCATAGAATTTATAGAAAAAATACAGTTACTTAAAAATAGTTCAAAACTCAACAATTACCCAATTCATTTTATTAATAAATTGCTATATTATTATTATTATTATTATTATTATTATTATATCACTCATTAAGGATGTTTGGGACAGTTTTAAGCAAATATCTAAAGACACTATTAAACAAATTATTTTATATGGTAATAAAAATAATAGTATAAATAGTATAAATAAAGTCAAAATAATTATTTATGTCACTTCTAATGTCGTAGATTCTCAGTAAACAAAATTCAAATTTCCTGCAATTATATTTAGTAACTTCAACTTAAAGGTTTTCAAATAACTATTAATGTATTTCAAAATCGTAGGTAACTTCATGTTTTAATGTTGAACTTACTAAAAATACTTGAGGGATATGTTGAATTTGGCTTACTGGATTGGGCCAGTAAAAAGTTGAGATTTGAACTATCCATTATAGTAGCTGTTGTGAATGTAACTTCTGGATGTGTTTATTAAGTTTGCAGTGGCCAGTCAATAGCCCTATAACCTGCCGTAGTTTACTGCGGGAGAGCTGCAGGCAGTATCTTGCTGTCGTAGACGACAGCCTGGGGATGACTTTGCATGCCTGACAGCAGGTAGTTATGGATACCCAGCTATCCTCGTGTAGAGTAGTGGTTTATTGATTTATTAGGGTGTTGAGGGTAGCCGAAGAAATGGGAAGAACAGGCTCCGGTTCCATGTAAGGAGAATACCAACCTCGTCTCGCCAACCTATCGGAAGCCTCGTTTTCCAGATTACCTTTACGAGCTTTAACCCATCTATTATCAAGGCATTATCAACAGCGATCACGTCCAAAGCATTGTGACACTGACGTACCAGGGTTGAAGCGATCTTATAACTGTTGAGGGTTTTAAGAGTAGCTTGGCTGTGACTATAAAGGACAATACGGCGTCCCTTGCTCCTTGTTAAAATTTCTTCGGCATCATGCGGGATCACCAAAATCTCTGTTTGGAAAACCATAGCTAACTTACCTAGTGCCAACTCTAAGTTGAGCTTAAAGTTCGGAGAGAAAATTCCCGCACTCGTCCCTCTTTTAGTGTTTGATCCGTCTGTATAGATGACAATCGAAGGCAGTGATTCGATCCGGGGTCGCACATGACGCGGTAGTGTCTGCCGGAAGCACCGCACACAGTCCTTCGCGGCATCCAAGAAAAGTCGCTTTAGCGACGTCCTCGTGGATGATGCGCATGTGACCACGGCCCTCTCTCTCCTCGATCAGAAAGTCCCGAGATTGCAACCGTATAGCCGCTCTAAACGCCATCTCCTCTACGAACAGATTCAGCGGAGGGACACATAAGTGGGCTTTCATTGCCGCCGTCTGCGTTGTGGACATTATTCCTAAATAATTCCTTAAAATTCCTTGTAATTCTAAGACATGCGATGCGCTACATATGCATCAAGTCATTCCTGGCAGCCACTAGTCTCATCTTTGGCAACCAGACGAGGGCACCATAAGTTAGCACAGGCCTAATTATGGCAGTATACAACCACAACATAAGTTTCGAGGATTGCTCCCAAGTTCTACCCAACAGGCGACGATACTGCCAAAAGGCCTTACATGCTTTTTCGGCTTTTATTTTGATATGCTTGCTCCAGCTCAGTTTTCTGTCAAATGTAATACCCAGATACTTGACTTCATCCGAGAATAAAACCTATTTTCACTATAGCAATTATGACAGATAGATGACAGTTAGACGTGCAATTAAGTCAAATGACACACACTTACTGACAAATTGTAAAATGGGGTTTACAAATTTAGTGATACCAACGGTTTTGTATTGCATGATCGACATCGCCATGATAAAAGCACTTCAACCATACCAATACTTCGCAGATATCCGGGTAAACGACGTTCACCTGTGCGTTGGAGCGTATGCTCAAGTTCTATCCGATTTTCACATCGTGACTGTTGCCAGTTGTGTTGCCAAGTATGATGAAGGGAAGCTTAAGGTGTTCATGGCCCATGAGAATGGTGTGGCTTTCTCGACAAACGTCAAAGAGAAGAAAATTCATCCTCGCTTTCGCGAAAAGAGACGCGTCTTCAATTTGGCCCTTTTAAAAATGGCAGACAGCTTCTCGAAGCTGTCAGGACCCTCGAAACTTACTTTAGCCGATAAGAAGACGGAGATGAGGGGTTGCTTTCTACATGCTGTCGACCGAAACTTGCAATTGAATCGACGGAAGTGCAGTACCTGCAGCCTGAGATATGTAAAGAAATTTATAAAGAGAAGGGCAAGTTAGACATGTTAGATAGTATGTTTATTTGTATGAAGAGCAACAATGACAAATGTAATAAGCAGTTCGGCTTTATATTTGTTTGTAACAAAAATACCCTGGTTGGAATTGGCTTGGAGGGCGCTGTATGCTGCGGTAAAGTTAAACCTTATCTTGGGTTTAGCATGGTTCAGTTCCGTGATTGGGTTCTGTACGGTACAGAGAGAAGCGGTTCTCCGTCTATATTTCCAGGTCTTTCATTAATTCAAATTTACATGATTATTCATATTTTATTCCTACTATTCACAGTCAAGTTTTAAAAGATATCTTTACATTTTATCATAGCCGTACTACAATTATATGCCAATTCGCAATAAATGATATTAAAAAAATAAACAGCATTCTACTTCTACATCAAGGAACAAAACTAACTCATCATCTGTAACAAAATAATTATATAAATTATATTATATTATTATATCTGTTAAAAGTGAATGATACACAGTGAAAGAGTGTGTTTGGTCTACACAACTTGGATTTATATAATCCATTAATAGTAAAATAGTGTTATCATGAAATGTTCTTTGAATCCTACTATATCATATTAAAACAATACAAAGCAGCACTAAATATCGTCAATTCAAAGCAAAAATATTAAGGTAACTTATATGTGGCCTGAAATGATGTTGAAAAATAATGGATTTTATCAAACTATCATTGAGAAAAAATTCTGGTGAAACTAAACATAGATATAGTATGGTCAAATATGTTTTATATTTAAATATGCGACAAAAATAAAATGTATTTAAATTAATTATTTTTTTTTGTTAAAGTCTTCAAATCAACTTTTCATCTAAATTAACATTTCGTTAGTTTTCAAATTACCATCAGATCGTTTTAAAGCTAGGTAAGCACATTTTTTTTTTTGTTATAAGTGCGAGGGCATTTTATTTCAATATACCTTTTTTAATGTGTATTATTTGTGCAATAAAAAGCTTAACATTTTCTATTATTGTTCATGCATTATAAATGAATGATGTCAAAACAAAGTCAGATTCATTGCAAGCACAAATAGTATAAATATTTCCATTGAAGTATACTCCCTCCAAATGAACATTAAATGTTTTGTACTGAAAACATGAAATATCAAATTGAAATTACTATAATATTGAAACATTTGAAACGAATACCCCAGCCGTTTCACAGCTGCTTCGAGAATGGGGTGGAATGAGGCTGATGCACAGATGCTACCATTAAAATATTTGAGGGTGGTACGTACATACGTGTTATCTAAAATTAAAGGATTACTGGTTTAAAAAAATTCGAAATAATACTTAGAGCCAGCGCCATTGTGTCGATAATATATGAACATGGTAGGTGTGTACATTAACAAATATATGTAGGTATTTACTAGTTATTAGTTTTCAGTAGGTAATACCAGTACCGAGGTTTTTTTGGTGTTACAGACATAAAATTAGTAGGTAATTATTATCCTTGAATAGTAGAAATGCTTGGATTAAGCAGGTAAGTATTATCAGTTCAATATTTTGGAAATAGATAATGGCAGTACTTCAAATAATACTTTTATATACTTCTATCAAATGTACACAAATTATTAAGGCATAAATATAATAGTGGGCCGGCAGTACGGCTGAGAAGGAAGGGTGCATCATTGCCAATCTTGAAGGTCAAGCAGCAATATGCGGTACCGGTTGTGAGTTGGGTCACCATTCGGACATTACCTCTCAGTGGCTCGGTGTGTTCCGGCACTCTAGCCAAGGGCCTTCAAGGCCTGTAGTGCTGAGTATTTATTATGAATATGATAGTTTCCAGTTGAGAAAATCTATTTACTCAAATCTAAAATAATTATTTTTGTGGTGAATGATGATTTTAGTATATTGATTACATTTGAACTAAAAAAAAAAGTTTCGTCTAACAAATTCACGGGTTTGGAAAACTGAACAAATTTTATTTTCAATATAAATACATCATCTTCTTGCTTATAATTATGTTATATTCAATGTGATGCACTTATATTCAAATTGAGTAATTATTTTTTGTGTGTAGGACTACTATGATCTGAAGCATTCTGTAGAGCCTCTATATTTATTGATGTTGATGTTGCCGGTATTACATCATCTACCTTCAGTTGCAAATCTCTTAACGAAAATGATTGTCTTGAAGGAATATTTATTTTTATTTTTCTTGTTATAGCTGGCCGTTCATTCACTTTCGTTAAATTTGGACGTAATAGTGGAGCACGAATCCACCATAGCATGATTGTTTATGTTGCCTTCATCAGTCTAAGATCTTATCTTTGGCAACGCTTTTTCCGGATTATAACGTGAAATTCCTGTGGCTTAGACATTAGCAAATTATGTTTGCTGACATTTTTTCATTGCAATTTACCAACATCTTTTTCAGTAAACTTGGGAAAACCTGCTTTGGTATCACTCTTTTTTGTTATGCAACTTCCAGTATGTTACAACTTTCGTCCAGGAAATGTTTATGGGTCTGAATACGGTTACGTCCAGTAGCTGACAAATATGGGTACTATTTTTTGATAAAAATACGAAACTGATATTATTTTCTTTGCACGCTTGATCTGGATATAAATACTTAGCTTTATATACGATATATGGGGGTAAAAGGAAATATGTCATCCGCTAACATTCCAAACATCAGTGATATGGAAGACTTGGAACTAATATCCTACTGGCATGTTTTGCACTTCTCCGAATTGAAACTCTGACATCCTGGGTCATCGGTCATATTCTCCTCATCATAGTTCACAATGTTAACGAATAGCACACCCCAAATTGTTTCCAATAATTTTTCAAAATATTCTGTAATCACAGATGACTCGTCATCTTTTGATGCTTTATGAATTTCATTTCGATAATTCGGTATTTCTAGCAAAAAAAGTCCACCAGTCGCTGCTAGGTCTATTATGTCGAAATTGTCTTACAACAACTCCTTTTCGATAATAATAATAATAATAATAATAATAATAAAATAATAATAATAATAATAATAATAATAATAATAATAATAATCATAATACTAATTAATTTGAGAGTTCAAATATCGTCAAAGGTTACAATATAATATTTATATATATACTTAACTAAATCATTAACTAGGTTTACTACGCAAGAAGTCTTGAAAATTATAAAAGAAATGTTTATTTAAAAATTTCCAGAGTTCCGTTTTTAATCTTTTTAGTCCTTTTATCTGTTTTATGTGGAGGAGGAGAGCACTGTACGCCGATATTGACTTATAAAAAACTCCTCTTTCATAAGAGGAAAGAAAATGGCTCGGTACTGCTGGGATCTCCAGTATGCCCTTCTTCCACAGTGCTCTGTGACAAATCACCATTGCAAGGGTACAGGTGTTTGTGCTTGATCACACACAAAAAATTGATTCTCCGTAGTCTCCATAGTCGTGCTGTCGTCAATTATTTCATTCTTCGGCGTAAAATGTATTAATTTTGTTTTTTCCACTTTCATTCTTAAGTTATTCATCTCACACCATTCTAACATTCGATTAAATATATGATCTACCGAAGTCAAAATGTTTATGCGTGAAGGGCCATTCACTATGACCGTGGTGTCGGTCGGCTCATTGAAAAAATAATGATCTGTGCGTATGGATAGAGCTATAGAATCGTTCACATAAAATAAACAAAAAGTAAGAGGGACCCAAACGGAACGCTGTGGTATACCTTAACTCACTGAAGCTATGGAGGAGAATATACCCATGTTTTCGGTACCACCCATCGTTGCCGGAATACAGACACAGTGTGTTCGGCCTGTTAAGTAGGATTTAATTCGATCTAAGCAGCTAGACTCGCAAGACTTGCCAGGTAAAAACCCATACTGTGCTTGACTCAATAACTGATTCGTGGTAAAAAAAAGTCGTACAATCTCGAGTGGACTATTTTCTCAAAAATCTTTGAGAAGGAAGCCAATAGAGAGATAGGTCTATAGTTATTCAGGTCTCGTACTTTTTTATTTTTTTTTTTTATAGGAAGGATCTTCGCGCATTTTAACTTGTTCGGAAACATTCCCTCTAACAACATAGCGTTCTTACTCTTTCCAGCGGGTGCACGTATATACTCAGCAGGATTTCTTATTAAAACTAATGGGCACACTGTTCCAATTCCGGAGAGGTCTTTGAGTCGATTTGATTTAGTACTTTTCTAATTTCACTGACGGATGCTGGAAGAAAATGCCGTATTTACGTTACTGGCCATATGACTAGTACTTATGTTTTCTAATCTCCTTGGCGAGTTCTCCAACGTGAAATGCTCCAGTAACATGTCAGATATTTTGTTAGGATATCTAATTTCATTACTTTCGTCATCGATTAGTATGAGCTCGTAATTATTCGTTTTAGCAGATACTTCATTATTAATTATGCTCCACATCTGTTTGGACTGGTTTTTTGCAGACAATATTCTGTCACTATTATAGTTCTTAATGTGCTGTTCGACAAAATCTTTCAGAATACCTTCTGTGAGAGGGACGCCAAATTCTGCCGCAGTTAAGACTGCTCTGACAATTAATTTTTCCTCAGCGAATGCTATTATGGGCGGTCTACCAATCTTATCACTATGTGTACCTAGATATTTGGAATGTAATGTAGAACGTCGAAAATCAAAACAGCTCTTAACGTATCCTCCATTTTTTGAGGGTCACAATTACGCCGAAACAAAGTGTCTAATTTCTGTTTATGTATTCTCAGTATTGTCCAATATAACCTTGAAATTTTAAGGGTTTTAGTTTTTGGAGTTTTTTCAAAAGGTAGTGAATTAAACGTTTGTTGGCTTATGTTTGTTATTGAGGTTGTGTTATTACATTAGTTATATTGTACTATGTTTGCATACAACACAATTAACAATAATAAGAGAGATGTACAGAGTTTTTTCGAGTATTACACAAAATCGGATAAAAAATATGTTCAACAGTAACCTTTTAGAAGCTTGCATTTACTAGTCTAACGTTTAAAAACCACAACAATCACTGTGTATGATGAATTTCATAAGTACATTTACTTTATTGCTATTTGAAATGGCTAACTGCGCGAAATCTTTACAGAAATTATAAAAAGGCACATACATGCGATATAACTCCCGGTATCCTATATATTTGACGGTACCCGTCAGCGTCTTCTATACTCGATTGTTCAACTTACATATTTCATTTATGGTTCAAAGAATACCTTAAAATCCCTTCAAACGGAACAAGTGCAAATTTCCGTTCTTTCACAAATGGGAAATATGTTTGNTAGAGATAAGCGCAATACAGAGGCGGCGGGTTCCTTTTAGGAAAACACCAAGTTAAAAATAAACAAAATACGGTTATATACATGTTGATCCCATATACCACCCCCAATCCAAGATCTTGATCGTTTACATTCAGTAAGAATAATTAATAAAAGGGTTCGGACAACCGTAATGCGCAACACAATGATTACGTAAGCGTTGAAAGGGGCCACCCCCACGGGGTGCCACTCTGAAGGCTGAAGCCGAAGTAATATTAAATAAAATTATAAAAATACAACTATATTGTCGCTGAGGGGACGGGTAGAGCGATTCTACGGTAAATTGTACGTTTCGAAATTGAAATGAAAGTAAAAAAAGTTAATACCAAAGTTTACAGGGTAGACTATCACTTTAAGAGTTGAATTACATACGGTAAATTAGCGTAATTAAAAATTAAATTCGGTACACGGCCGTCACAGGGGAAAAAAAAGGAAAAAGGAAAAAAAAAAAATAGAAGTTCCTGAAGTCCCAAGAGGAACAGCTTCCGCGCGTCTAACCGGATGGGCGTGAAAGAGCAAAAAAAACGATCCTACCTCACGAGGGCGACGTTTGTTCTACTCGGGCTAGGCCAGACGGTCAACCTGACGCTCCTGGGTGTCCCTCAGCTGACAGCGGGGCACTCACAGAATCCACGGCGTACCAACGCTGCGAAAGCGCCGGAAATTCCTTGCCGGTGTGGGAGTATCGACACGTGGTGGCTTCGGTAGTCCGCTGTGTCCCGTACCAACACCTATACGAGAAGGATGTCAGAAACCTCAGTGTAAGATACCAAAAAAAAACGAACTGTTAACGAAACGGACTTAACCTATTGGGGTCAAATAGGGCACAAGCTGACGCAAAGCAAGAGAAACGTGGACTCCGACAAAACCAACAATCCGCAACAATTTCATCGAAATTCGATAACGGCGTCTAAGACGATAAATTTCAACCACAAAAGTGTTAATACGAGGTAGATTAATCAAATCCGCAAAAGCGGATAAAACCTTCAAAAGGCACTTCAAAAATTAATCAACCCGCAGTCGCGTTTCGCTGCTTCGACAATTACTTGCAGAAGTGCGGGCCTACGGAAAATTCCGAAAATTCTAGATACATACCGCGTTACAGCCCAAAAAAAAAGATGACCAGACGGCACAATAAATGCGACATCTATCAGGCGATACGGGACGAGTGGACCCTGAGTGGGAGTTTACTATGATGAACATAGAGTCACATACGAAGACGGACAGCGGGAGGCGATACCCTAACTATACCGCTACGCGTACAAGAAAAAGAAACTGAAGCGTACAATTCCCCCCCATTCCTCGAAAAGAATTTTCGCCTAGAAAATTTCCTGACGCTGCGCCACCTAAAGAAACCACAAAAAAACAGAAAAGAAGGAGGAAGGCTTGACCACAGCACCAGACAAGTTCAACATCACGTTCAAAGCAGGAAACAACCCTTGGTCCGAAACCCACATTCTGGACTCTTCCCGCAAGATCGGCCGGAATCAGGATAGCAAAAAAAGAAATCATACAACGAAATACAAATTGGACGCAGACGGCTACCACACCAAAGCAGGACAAAAACACGACACCGGAAGCACACAGCCACCCCAGAGAGGACCGTAAAGTAGGTGGAAGTAAAGCGAGGCAAGCCCAACAGTCAGATGTGGAGGGTGATCAATTAGGTCAGCACGGCGAAGGAAGGGAAAAGAAAGCTGTGCTGCTAAATCACCCAGAACCGCAACCAAGGCCCACCCGAAGCGACAAAACCCCCAACAACTCAGAGTAAAGGAGACATGTCACGTGAGGCGATCAATGCTCAAAAAAAGGAAGAAAGGGCAACTAAAATCAGGGTTATACTATAGTTAGAGGATACAAAGCGGAAAATTGGGAGTGGATAACAGTAAACGAGAAGGAGAATTAGGGTTGAACCTCCAATCACACAACATCATAAAAAGCTAACAGTCTAGGAAGTGGTCCAAGGCAAAAAGAAGGTGTAAATGGCCAACAAAAAAATACCAGAGTTTAAAGTCGTGGAAGGCCCATCCGGACTGACACAGTAGTATGAAACAAAAACAAAACAAAAAAAATCCATCCGTATCCCAGAACAAAAAGACTGACCGCGGAAACCAATACGAAAGAGGAAGACTGCTTTGGATTCAGGCATAGGGCCACGAAAAGTGAACGACTGTATTGGACACAAAACTTAAAAAAAAGTAGGACATCCAAAAAGGTCACATCCGATAAGTGAGAAGGGTTATAGCCAGCCAGCTCGTGGGAAGGGAATCACACACAAATACCTTCAAATAGATCCAAGCGATAACGTAAACATAGAATCCCATCAAGAGCGCTTCCAAAGTTCAACGGCTGAACGAGTGAATTAGGACGACCCTTACGCCTCGGCAAACACCGGCAGGAGTATTCGTCGCCCACTGCAAAATAAAGTCCCAAAACTTCAAATGGCGCAACGCTAAACCGAACCAAACGCTAACAGCGACCGAAAACGTATAACAGCAACAGACGGTAAAGCTTGACAGACGGTATCCATTCTGGAGGATCTCACCCCTCGGCAGGTCACCCCAAGCTATTTAAACCGGGACCAGACGGAAAGAACGTTAGTATCATAGTTGAGGTTTAAAACAAACTACAACCCTGAGCTGAAGCATCCATTGCAGTTAGTTCATAAGTAGGACGAAATCTTACGTGGATCATAATGGTCCTACTATTTTCTGCCCAATTTTGCGGATAGTATTTGGCAGATCAGAGATACAAAGTTCTACCAAATAGTTATTAGTGACCATCATCACGGCGTCGAAGATCGTAACGACTCTTAGCTTTCTCATAAGTTTTTTGCACCGCAACTTAACATCCTTAAAAGCTGACTAAATGTCGCTCTTCATAAGTTTCTGGATCCAGTCTAACGGAGATATTCTTTTTCATAACATTCTCCTTTTAACCAGCGTTACCACATTTTCATCTGCGTCCGAAATTGTCATATACGGGGTAAACCTGTAACTTCGTGACTCGCGGTCTAAGTGCGCACGTTACTTTGGGTAATAAGCATCACCGCGATGATTCCGAGACTAGGCTATAGCATCGTCTTAAGGACACGGTTAACTCTCTAACAGGGTGGCTGAGGATGGTATAGAGTATATGAAATCTTAAAACTGATACTTCTGCAGAGAGCGATATTCTTTCGACCTAAATGTACAACGTGTCAAAATTTAGTTCGAGGAATCCGAATAATAAATACGTGTTCTCTAGATGTCTAATAATATATTAGCGGAGGCTCCAAGAACGTCAGGTAAATTGCTAAAACAGGTCACGACCAAGATAAAGTTTTACCATTTTGTTTGGGTGAGGTCCGACTTATCCACACTAATCTCTCCCACGGTGAATCATGTAAGTGTTCCTCCCAATAATCCAGTAGGTTCCGTGTTCAGGTTTTGAAACGTATGACGGAATACAGCGAGTATATATCTATAACTCAGCAAGCATCTTCGCCAAATAATATCTCTCGCGAACGTGATAGGTTTTATTAATTCCAAGATGTCCACAGTTGGTTCATCATGACACAGCGTTGACCTCATTTCGGGATTTCCAGGTACAACTCTTTCCAAGAGCGCTCACTGTGAAGGTCTCAATAGGGTGTCTAACGATTTACAAAGCTGTATCGATATTTGAACGTAGGGTACCTTTGGTGATGTTCTAGCAGCATAAAACTTGGCATACCAACGATCAGGCGACGGCCCCATAACGACATCAAGAACAGGTACTGACCGGGATAAAGCATCGGGGACAACATATTTTCCTTACGATAACTATCGGAAATCGTATGCTGTAGGCGCACGACAAACGTGCTACGTCCCTTGAGAATTCAATTTATTTAAACACATAGGAGTAATGAGTACGACGGTGAAGTGTGAACCCTCCAGATACGGTCTCAATTTTTCAATTGCCAAAGAACAGCTAGGCATTCCTTTTCAGTGTCGAGACTTACGTTCCATGAGGTGTAAAGAGGCTCAGTATGATAACTTCTGCACCTCGAGTTGGTCAACACAGCCCCATCCAAAGTCTGAGCCATCCGTCTGTCAACAAATCTTGAAAAGTCAGGGCAAGAAAAACAGGCGCAGATTCAACCGTTCACGATGCTGACAGGCCTCATTAAATTCAGTGCCCAGGTAAATGGGGCGATCCACGAAGAAGTTAGTCAATGGGATATAACGGTACAAATTGGTAAATCGGCGGTACCCGACGCCCATCCAACTATTCGCCTCACTTCTGTGACAGATTAGGAGTAGGTATCTCGATAATCGCTTTAACTTTTCTGGATCTACAGTAATCCATCTCATTTACAAACGTAGCAAGATTTTTCCTCACGACAAAAAAACATTTCCCTTATAAGAGTAAGTCCAGCAGTCCTTAATTTTTCATACCTCTTTAGTACAGCATATGTTCCTCAAAGGTTTGTGTGACATAAATTCGTCCAGATGAAACTTTGGTTCCAATTCGTCCAACACACAATCTATAAACGTTGCCGTAGCAGGTGAATTGTGAAGACCAAAAGGTACGTTAAAATGGAAAAGCCGCGATTGGTACGGTAAGGCAGAAGAGGCGAGAAGATTCCGCGACAAGGATCTGCAATAGCCGACTTAATATCGAGAGATGTAAGATATTTGGCGTCCGAAGCTTATAAATTAGAACATAAGGCAGAGGTCGCAATCTCTCTGTACTGATTAAGTTTGCGGTAATCTACACAAAAGCGGTAAGTCTTATCTATTTGCACAAACAAAATAGCGAAACCACGGCTGATGATTTTCTACAACCCCCAAAGCTAACACTATCCAGTTCGATCTACGATTCTCTGCATGGCTGAGACAGGGAGTCGTTGCCTATGGGTGACTAGTGTCGAATAGGTGTTCACTAACAAGTGAACCAAGTTGCCTTCAGCACCTAGGAAAAAGCGTTTCTACTAATTCTTCCACTGTAATCGCTTTGTCGGTAAGATGAGGTTTAGTGCATAGCGCATCTAATACTGCTTTCGGGAGAGAACACCATTTCCTTTCCTCAAGTCGGTATATCCCATGATTCGCCAAAAATCTGACCCAAATTAGACATGCGGTAGTTCAGGCACAATAAATATCATGAGTTTTTTCTCGATCGCGCAACTGCACAGGGACAGAATTTCACCCACACACACCACTTCTGTCCGGACGCAACGGTACAGTGGAAAGTTACGTTTAAACGGAATACCAAGAGTTCTCAAAATATCAAACCAGGTTTCCCAGTAGTACGCGAAACCAGAATCCAATAGCCAAAGAAAGTCTTATCAAAAATTCGACCTGAAGAGGTCTTTCATCGTCTCTCCGTGAGCTAAATAAAATCAAGACGAATCTTATTCTCGTGTGGTCGTTTCTACAACTCGACACGCCATACACCTCCTAACGCGTCTGTCGTGGTTTCCCGAACATTTTGGACAGTTGGTACGTCACATTAGGCGTTCCGCACGGTAACAATGTCCCTCTTGCCTGTGTACTTGAAGCAACGTGCCCCTCACATTACAGTTCCAACAGCGCAAGTAGCTACAGGCGTAAACGTAACAGCATCACCGACAGAAGGGCGAAGGAGCGCTCACTAAGCTAAACGGCCTCTAGCCTTTGCTCGACAGGCGGCGGTACATAGGCTTCAACGAGGCTTTACGCGCTTCTAATTCCTACAAGATTTAATAATTGTCCATGCTCGTACTTCAGTGAGACCCAATTGCGTTTGAAAAGGCAGAAATATTTTAATAATATCTAAGTCTGTAGCTCAGTAATGAACCGTTAACCGGCGAACCAATCCTTCATAATCGATATATATATCAATGGTCGTCAACACCTGGTTCTATGTTTAAATTCTCAACAGCGGTCGTCGTAATCCGAGGTTGAAACCTCACCCAAACCTGAGCATGTCCCCACGAATCAAAGCTATCCTACTACGCGGTACAAATCAAGCACGGTCAGAAAAAGATCAATTGCGGAACGATATAATATTCGCTTGTGGAATTCTTGCCCACTTTCAACTATTAACCTCTCTAAAAAGCGCTAACGACGTTCCATAAGCCACTAATTAAGGCCCCAAGACGATACTGGTACCGTAGTCATTCGCACACGCTGCCCACGCGTTCCGGCTCAACGTTCTATATCACGTCCGAGGATCAGACAATTCTGCGCGTTAAACCCAAAGCGACAATCCAGGCGGAAAATGAACCAAAGGGAGTTGTTCAACATTTTGGCCTTAAAGTAAGTTGCGAAGACAAACTAACTAAGCTGACTATAATTCTGAACGCCCGTGTTCTCTTCCGACGTAAGACACAGCGCGATGTACGGCAAACAAATCGCATCTTGATGACAGCTTACGGATCCGAAATTTACGGAATCTTAAAAAATCGAGAGTTGCTAAGCTCGGTTAATTAGCTTAATGCGACAATCATCCTCAGGTGAACGGATGCTTAGGCGACGTAACTAATACTTTAACAACTTTTGGTTACTGTCTAAGAGTCCTTGTGATCTCTACAGTAACCGACTCCGTTACCACCGTGTAAGGCGCAACCATACACTAACTATCCCGCGACAACCGTCCAACATCATTTAAAACCATGACGAATAAAAAACCTCAAACCGAACGACAGACGCCAACGCGGAAACGCACGCAGTAACCCGCAGAAAAAAGAAAAAAGTAAGCGGGGAGCGAAAATACTAAACCCTGAAACTCAAAAATGGCACGACAAAAAAAGAACTCGAGCCCACAGTTAGGCGCAAAACTTTGATACCACCAGTCTTGTCACCAAATAACTAAATAGTAGTACCAGGGAGGGTAGCGAACTTAGAGTCCAGGGTGGTACCGATACGTGGACCCCTGGTAAACGTCTCACTTACCACCACGGTGGATGTAGGGAAAGGACTTCGTGGCGCCAGCTCAGTCGAAGATGGTCGTGCGGTTCGCAATAACATTCGGCAGGTGTTGGGCGACGGTAAGCGCCACCCAGTTAAAAAAAAGACCGGAGCCCCACCAATCCCCAGGCACCTCGCTTGGTAATGTGGAGGTATAAAATAACCCCCGTGCACACGCACAGTTTACAAAAAAAACGAAATTAATGGTAAACAAAAATTATTAAAATAGTTAACTCTGAAAGTGACTTTCAAAAAAAAACATATGACATACAAAAGTATGAGAAAAGAGGGCGGGTCGCCTTAGGACAACCAAAGTTAAAAATAAACAATACGGTTAATATAATGTGATCCCATATACCACCCCCCAGACTTGATCGGTTTACATAGTAAACAATATTACATGAAGGGGGTTCGGACAACCCGTAATGGCACACAATGATACGTACGTTTAGAAAGGGGCCACCCCCAGGGGTAAAGCCACTCTGACAGGCTGAAGGCCGAAAATAAAAAATAATTATAAAATAACATATTTGTCCTGGGGGACGGTAGAAGCGATCTCTACGGTAAATTGACTCGAAATTGAAATGAAGTAAAAAAAAGTTAATACACAAGTTTACAGGGAGACTACATTTAAAGTTGAATACATCGGTAAAATTAAGGTAAAAAATAAATTCGTACAGGCGTCACAGGGAAAAAAAAAAGAAAAAAAGAAAAAAAAAAAATAGAAGTTCTGAGTCCCAAGACGGAACAGCTTCCGCGCGTCTAACCCGCGATGGCGTGAAAGAAAAAAAAACGATCCTACCTCACGAGGGACGTTTGTTCTACCTCGGGCTAGGCCAGCGTCACGCGAAGCTCTGGGGTCCCTCACTGACAGCGGGCACTCACAGAATCAAACGGCGTACACGCTGGACCGCCGGAAAATCTTGCCGGTGTACGGGGTATGACACGTGGTGGTCGTGTAGTCGCTGGTGTCCCGAGCACAACCCATACGAGAGGATCGAGAAACCTCAGTGTAGTACAAAAAAACGAACTGTTAAGAAACGGACTACTATTTGGGGTCAAATAGGGCACAGTGACGCAAGCAAGAAGAAACTGAACTCGACAAAACCACAATCCGAACAATTCCATCGAAATTCGATAACGGCGTCTAAGACGAAATTTCACACAAAAGTGTTAAATACGAGTAGATTATCAAATCCGCAAAAGCGATAAAAAACCTCCAAAAAGGCACTTCCAAAATAATCAACCGCAGTCGCGTCGCTCGCTTCGACATTACTTGCAGAGTGGGGCCTACGGAAAATTCAGAAAATTCTATAACATACGCGTTAACAGCCAAAAAAGATGACAATGAACGGCACAATATGCGACTCTATCAGGCGATACGGACCGAGGACCTGAGATGAGTTTACTATGATGAACATAGAGTCCACATACAGAAGACGGACAGCGGGAGCGATACCCTAACTATACGCTACGCGTACAAGAAAAGAAAACTGAACGTAACATGCTATGTGGTCTTTTTGCTGCGACTAATATGTAGACCCTTCTCTTCCTCGGTCCGTGCTTGTACAACTTGTTGACTATTCGGAGCCTAGCGGGAGTTGGCTTACACGGACGATCAAAAACTGAATAGCGCGGTAATCAGTGCTGCACACGCTCAAGTCCACGACTGTACTATATATACCAAGACCAGAATCTGCGCTTCCTTTCGACTCATCTAAATACCAGTTTTGAATATGAAGCCTTGGTTTCTGTTTTGAATTCTGTATTGATACCAATTAAAGGTATGTTTGAAGAGTTTGACATAGGAAAATTTGAGCATTCTTCTTGTGTCATTGCCCATTTCTAGATAGGATCTGATATTACCGGCAGCATTGTGGTAAGGTGAAAACAGTAATGGATTCTCTATCCGGAATGGTACGGTGACTATGAAGGTAGCTTTATCATGATTTCCATAACGGCTTTTGGCGAGCTTTTCGCTGCTCTGATAATACACAGACAATCAAGCCATTGAATCTTTATGAGTTTCAAATTGCTTGCCTCTGTGCAACTTTTGCCCACCAAAATAGGCAGCTAAACGTCAGTACGGATCTTACTACCTGTTTGTGCGACCGATACATTAAGAGTAATCACGATCCCCATATTTCTCAGAGCTTGTTTACATTTATCGGTCATTTTTTTTCAAGATGCTTCCAGTCAAAGACGATTCCTGATTCCTTAATTTCTTGACTGTATCGTATTGTTCATTGCTAAGAGTTATAGGTGTTATAAGTGTCGCTTTTACAGATATATTTAATTAATTAGGAAATATACAAAACGTTGTTTGGTATTTTTGGAAAGATTATTAAGAACAGAAGATTACTGAAGATGAAAATAAAGCAAACAGCAAACAATTTCTGAAAACAGAGTCTCAGAGAAAATGTAATTAATTATTTGCCTCAAGTAAAATGGGCAAACCATATTTCTCTGAAACGTTTGGAAATTTCAATTTGGACTGGAGTGACTATGCGTCATACTTTTTAAAATTAGATCACCTCTTCATTCTTAGAAAAGCCTCTCTAATATTGCTCTACGTAACTAAGTTGATGAGTTAGCAGCGTAGAATTGCTCTAGGGTCTCTTCCAGTCCTTGCAGAATTAGTACCCAGTATCCACTTGATTATTGTATTTTTAAGTAGGTCCTTCAGCCAACCAGATTCTTTCCGTTTATAATATTTATATGAAAAAGCAGCTTTCATACATGATCATGCCACTTTCCTCTTTACTGCATTTACTCTAAGGGTTTAAGGAATGGAATTTGATTACTGATTTAAAATTTACGAATTCTTGAAATCTTGTATGTGCAGAGTACAATTTTTTCCTACAGAAATTAGTATATTCGAAAATATTATCCGCCACACTTGTAGTATAAATTAGTTCTCGTTAAAAGTTAATGGTCATTATCCAAATATAATTATACTACCCACTGTATTAAGTTAATTAAGTTAATAGTAGGTAAAGCACAACGCTGAGTTTTTACTTTAAACACACTTTTTTTTTTTAGAATGTAGAAAGCAACTACTTTGGGTATTCTCTTTTCTTTTGCTTTCCGGTTGAAGAGGTATTGGAAGGATGAGATGAGGAATAGAGTGAAAGTTTTCTTTGATGGCATCGTAAATATCTTTTCCAGTTTTCTTTTCCAAAGTTCTGCAACCATAACCATTTTGTTTAAATATTGCCAGTGACATTCACCATTTACCTGAAATTTTTACGACTTTACAACTTTCAACATTTCAGTTTTATAACTTTTTCGCAGTTTCATTTTGTATTTACCATAGCAAAAAAAAATTGTATTTATATAATAGTACACCTCTCTTTTCTATGTTAACGATAATTTTAATTTCTACTAAAGGGGGTTACTATACTTAATTTGCATAAAGATCGACTTATATAAGGTTGGTTAAGCAAATTATATTCATCAGTGTTGCCAACATTTCACTAAATAAGACAAAATCATTAATCAAAATTAAAACAAACTGTTAACTAACATATTCCAAGTTACAAAACAAACTGTTGTTATTAATTATATAACTTTCCTAAGTTTAATCAAATCATTCTGGAAATGGTAGACAAAAGCTTTTATAATTTCTACTATAAATTGAAGATCCAATTTATCTTTATAGAGACAATAACTATTACTTAAATTACAAGTCTCACGTAACCAACTGGGGCGATTAATTAACTGCTCGACGTAAGAAAAACACATTTAATTTTTAAGATTAATCTTTTGGCGCAGTTTGCAGGATTCATATTAACTTATGACGGTTATTTAAGTTTGGAAGTAGCGCTGAATAGTTAGCTTGATTAATGAATAGAGTCCATGACGGCATTATGAAGTTATATCTAGTTATATCTCACGATCAGATGTTTAGTTTTATTTGGAATGTTTATCTTTTACATTATGAAAATGGCGGATGTGGTATCTAAAACGGGTCTATCTTACAATATTCAAAGCACATACAAAATATTGTACGGTAGTTATCGTGCACCTGTATAAACAAAATGTTTTGCCTGGTAATAAACGCGCGCTGCTTTCATACTGTTGTTGAAAGTAAGTCAGCAAGACAAAACATTGTGTTTATGGAAACAACTGGGATTTATTAACATTACTAATTAGAATCTCATATTCACCATAGGATACATCTTTGGCCAGGCCACTTACACTGTTGAAAATTTTAACACTTTTTTGACTAATTTAATAGTCAGGAGAGGTCCACACTCTTTTCGTGTGATTTTGTCGAGAACTATAGAAGTTTAAATTTGACGAGCAAAGATAGTCAAGTATTGTCTATTGCTAAGGGGTTATTTTGTCCAACTGACGCGTGGAATCATAAAATACTTCTAGTCACATTTTATTTGATCTAGACTAGACAAATTTACTGGCTGTTTAACTAAATGAATGCGATCTATTGGGTGTTTTAACACCATTTTCTAAACACAACGTCTTTTTAATATGCAACTCCTATTTCTTAGTGCTATAATATTCTCTCTTTAAGAACGTTTTCTCATTATAAATATGCAAAACCACTCATTCACAAGTTTTGGTTTCAACTAAACGTACAATTTTAAAATGATTTTTTGAGAACCATTATAAAATTAAGTGAATGCTTATGCTATTTGATTCAAGTCTAAACTAATTGCGTAAATAGATGTTCCTCAATACATCTTTAAGATGTTGAATTTTTTATGCCCACTGAATTAACGTTTAAATAACACGAGGTTACACTTTGCAAGTCAGTCACATTTGGTGGTTTGTTTGGATATGTTAATACGGAGAATCAAACACGAAAACAGATACACGTGCAATGCAGGTGGTGCGTATAATGCAATACTGTATTAGAATAGGTGGGGTTTCTATATTTTTTATCCAGTGAAAAATTCTGATTGGTTGACGCTTCTGAATGTCTAGAAAAATAGTCAATCCTCATATCTAAACAAAGAATTCACACGAAATTCTAGTCATTTGTGTTCTATTAAATACGCGTAGTCAACTCGTCTGGCAAAGTTTGTAAAAATCAACACTAAAATATTTGACTAGCGCAAAATTAACGCCAACACCGTAATATTTTCAACAGTGTACATTCGCGTTTCTGGGCTCCTCATCGCTTCGATCTGAAACGGGAGGTTATATCATGGCTATCCAGGATAGCGTTTTTCACACCCTCGCGTATATAAAACACGTGTTAAAACAGAATCTGGTAAGCAGTACATGCAGAGCATGCGGGGATGCGGAGGAAACCTAGATGCATCTGCTGTCCGCTTGTTTGACGTACGTTCCCAACTTGTACATTTCGCGCCATGATATGGCAATAAAGACACTATATTATCACCTCAGACATGCTTACCAAATAGACGATAAAAAACTTCCACCCTACTATGAAAATACCCCTCCATTGGTAGTTGAAAATGGAAAATGTAAGATTTTTTGGAATTTCCCTTTCCACACCACCAATTTAATCCAGGCCCACAAACCAGACATGGTGGTATTAGACTGCGAAACACGCGATATGTATGTAATAGAAATGTCGCGAAAGAAAAAGAAGCGGAGAAAATTGACAGGTATCGGGATTTAATGTTTGAATTTAAACATACCTATGGGGAATACGTCGCCACTTTCGTGCCGGTGATGGTCGGATGTATGGGGGGCGCATCGCAGTCGCTTCAAAACAATCTGAAACGCATAAAGAAGATCCCAGGTAACAATTTAAGGTTTATACAAGCCTTTTTAAAAAAGCTTGTCAACATGCTTGTTATGGCAAGGGTGCAAGCTTGCTGCGAGGTTGTGACAAGCTTGCTAGTTGACACAGTACAAAGGTTTTTCCCAAGCAAGGTTACAGGTTAAGCTTGTCTGTAAAAGCATATGAACAAGGTTACCACGGCAAGGTTCCCATAAGCTTGTCTGTAAAAGCATATGACAAGGTTGGAATGACAATGTTGAGCCAAGCTTTAGAGAAGGCCTGTACAAACCTTGATAAAAGTTTGTAACAATCAAAACAAAATAGGAATTGGATATTAATTTCTTCTTTTTCTTGGTTTCTAGGTCATAAAAATATAGAAATGTACATTAACAAGGACGTTTCGTTTTAATTTCAAGAGCTTTTCAAGATATATGTAAAATATAAATTATAAAATTGTGTAAATTATAAATAATTTTTTTTATTTAATAAACAAAAATTGTTTACTATGAATTTTGAAATATATCGTTATGTTTTATTTAAAGATGGCGTTTCAAAATAGTATGTTTTGATTATTTGTTGTTAATAAAATATGAAAAATTGAATTTTGTAATTAAATGGATCTTTAAAAATATTGTATTTAGCTCTAAAATTAAGTTATATGTTTTGTGAAATATTCTATATTGTAATATGTCTGTTTTATGGTTAACTGCTTTTGTATATCTATAAATTTAAATTATTTCAAATAAACTTCATTTTATAGCTAAATACAATATTTTAAAGATTATTAATTACAAAAATTGGATTTTTCATATTCTACTAACAACAAATAATAAAAACATACTATTTACGCTATCTTTAAAAAAAAACATAAGATATATTCAAAATTCATAGTAAACAATGTTTTGTTTACTATGAATCATAATTCAAAATTCATAGTAAACAATGTTTTGTTGAATTTTGAATTATGATTTTATCATTTATTAAACAATTTTACTTATAATTTACCCATTTACAATTTATATTTTGATATGTATACTTGAAAAAGCTTTTGAAATCAAAGTGAAACGTCCTTATTTAATGTACATTTCCATATTTTTGACCTAAAAACCAAGAAAATGAAGAAATTAATACCCAATTCCTTTTGTTTTGATTGTTGTAAGCCTTTATACAAGGTTTGTATAAGCTTTCTCTAAAGCTTGGCTATAGTCAAGAAAAGGAGTTGGGTATATGACCTCTTATTCATATGACTTTGAAATTACTAAAAATATTTTAAGGAAAGATATAACCAGCAAACTGAAACCAAAATAAATTTCGTACAAATAAACTTTATGTAACTTCCAAGTGCTTCCAAAATGTTTTTTGCAAAATTATTACTAAACAACAACTCTGAGAGAATTTTAGTAAATTAGATATCATTTGCGTTCATTTTATTATTTTCGCATGTCGTCCATCGTCTCCTAAAATATTTTTAATTGTTTTCAAAAATCACATCTGTTTGCATCAAGTAAAATTGCTAGAATCAAATAAAATTAGAATTTCAGTATTTAATAAAAAAAAAACTTCTACATATTTATATACATATATTTAGATTGCGTTTTTATATTTATATAGAAAAACACTATAATCTATTTTCCTTTGCCATCGTGTTGCCGCGATTCTCTGTAATAAAAAAAGGACAACTATTAAAAAATAAAACAATACCAGAGATGGGAAGACGGGGAAACGGCTATCAGTTTCCAAGAGTCAACAAGTCGTCGTGGATATTATGAAAAGTAACTGTTCCCCCGTTACTAAAAAATAACAAACTACTTTTATTTTTACTATACTTAGTGGTTATTAAAAAAAAAACTCACCAAAATAATTTTAAGCATTTCAGTCTTCTGGAAAAGGTTTTTTTAAGCTTTTTCCTGTTAGAGAAGGATTTGCGTCAATATTGTCCTCTAGAGGTTTTTTTAGGATGTTTGATGTCAAACTCTTAACCCTTCCATGGGTTGATATCAAATATCGAATCTGTAAATTTTTTTGTTGGAATTAATTCAATAGATGAACATGCATCGTTTCGGACTTAGAACATAAAACTAGGTAATAATTTAAATAATATCAATTACTCACCAACTTTTTTTCTCCAAGAAGAGTTTTCAACTATTTGATGGTTTACTAATGTCATAGAATCTTCTATATTTGCTGAAAAAGAATTTCATAAGTTATGAAATTGATTCTCCTCTTAATCCTTATTAGTTACTATATATGTAATGCCTGTTGTATTGCGGCAGTCTGTTGGGTCAAATCTAAAACCGTATCCATTTTAGTTTCTAAATGCTCTGCTATGAAAGAAAAATCTTCTAAGACCTTCCACATTACTTGGTTTAATTTAATTTGGTGATGCTCATTACTGTAATCGGTTCCTAAAAAATATTTGATAACATTAGAATGATTTCTTGAAATAAGAGATACAAATATATATATAATATTCTTGTTCATTATAACACTGAATTTATATGTATATTTTTGAATTTATTGAAAAATCCTATTACACTGTCATTAAAACTGAAAAAACCTCAAACATTTAATTATTCAAAATTTCTGAATTATATAAAATCAAATTATACCACAAGCTAGCTAACTAGCAAATATAAACTATAACTTTTTAAACTAAATGCATTGGCTTATGCGCTTATGGTGTGGAAAATTAGGTTAGAATTATATGCAATAGTTGGGGCAATTTAATACATGTTCTTTTTTATTTATTGTAAGTGATGTTTACTACGGTATACGCAGGAACGGTATATATATACGGTACAGTAGTAAATCAAATGGAAATTAGTAGAAAATATTATACCGAATCTGGCTACGTACATCTCTTGTTTTCTCTGTACACAGACACAGTTTGATTCATCGGTTAGAATTATAAACTATTGATATTCTTGAAGCAACAACGCATATCTAGTAAAAGATATAAAATTAGGTAATACTTACTTTGGCATGAATGATGTTTTAAACTATTATACACTGAAACAGCTCAAACGCATACGACACAACTCAACACAACAAACAATGGCGGTCGATGACAGAATAGCGGAATGGCGGTTAAACAAAAAAAAATCAATACTCGATAAACGATTGACGCCGAATCACTCCGGAAATACACCGAATCACCGTACCATGATATATAACTTTGTCGCAACCTTGCATTAACCCCTGCATTAACCTTTTACTGTTAAGCTTGTCTGGACAAGGTAAAGTTAAGCAAGTGGCAAGCTTGTCGTAAGCTTACGTGTTATCTGGGATAAATCCTCAAAATCTAAAGAAACTTGTTGGCAACATACAGAAACAGGTGATTGTCGGCTCGCTGCGGATCTTGAGGGCGCACGAAGCCAGTCATTCTACCACGACTGGGAGTGTTCTCCACTAATCCTTAGGGAAGTGGAAACAAATTTAGCGGCGCGTAGCAATCGCGAGCTGCTCCGCGCCGATCGCCAGGATGACGGCTGCTCCACGGAATTTTCTACAAGGACACCAACACCTAGAATAATGTATTTCTAGTCTGTTATTAATTAATAAATAATCATGGTAGGCAAGTGTCTGAGTCAGACGGCCGTCGAAAATCGACTATTGAAAGTAGAAACATATGTAGAGGGCCGTCGCATATGGAATTCCGTTTAGACACATCCCCGCACTAAAAGTTGGGTTCAAGAATATTTTATATTTATCAATTATAGTAATAAAGTGTAGTATTATTCTAGGCTGACATCGCAAATTAATAACTATAGTATTTCAAATTAAAATGGACTACAATTCATATCATTATTAGGTAAAAATTATGAAAATGAAATAATAAATATAATAAGGAAGCTATTCCTGATAAATGCATCATAATAGTGCTTCAAAAAAAAATGTTAAAAAAATAGCCAAGACGTAACTCCGCTTATGTTTAGAATATCCGTTGTATGTTTCTTGGTGATCTTCGCTTAAATAACTCATGTGCTCTGAGTTGTGTTATGTTTTCGTCGATAAAAAATCACAAAAACAGCTGAATAACTTTGCACTTAGTTACTTGCAGTTTAAAAACTAAATATATGCAATTCTTAAGAAAATACGTTAGTATTTATATTTAGGTATATAAGTATTCCCGATAAGAACGTATTTTTCATTTTAACACTATAAATTAAAATAGGAAGACAATCATTTTTTTTTTTTAAATTAAGTTCACCAATCCTGAATATTTAAAAATACAGCACAAGAACAGGTACCTACAGAAATGGGTCAAAAAAGAAAACCCAACGAATACTGGAATAAAGCCAGGTAAAGTTATGGAAAGACCTTTATTAAGGGAACATCAAAACAGAAGACTGGAGAATTACTGCAGCTCAGTAGGAATCATCTTCGCATCCTAACAAATCTTTTACTAGGACGCTGTACACTGAAAGGACACCTTTAGAAAATTGGGATCAACATTGAAGATATCAACTGCAGACTGTGTAATGAGATGACAGATATCGCTACATTCTGTGTTAATTCCAGGCTCTGGGCGCAAGAAGAGAGGACATTGTTGGCACGTACAAAACGAACCCAGAAAATTACTTCGAGCAACCAGCCAAAGAGTACTGGTATTATAATTAAATACAAAAAGCCATGAAGGCGCAGTTTTTTCCGGAGACTCGATGTCAGGCGGCTTCCAAAATGAAAAAAAAAGAAAGTATAGAATACGGAGGATCCTTTGAATTTACGTTCATTGTGTTGTGTAAGTTTGTTTCAGGAGCTTGTATTTCAGAAAAAAAGCGCTTTTAATTATTTTAATATTCTTTTTTTAGAATCCAGATCCTTTTTATGATGATTAATTTCATTTTTACTTTTTAACATACATAACATAAATGAACGTATAAAATTATATCAATATGGCCATACAATAATGCGGAGTGAGTATTATGTGAAGCATATCGTTTGTGACAGCAACTAATAAATTGCTTTCGGTCTCGGCAAAACATTTAATTAAATATACGGATTATTCTGTGAAGTGCAAACCTAATTTGCCAACTTATTTATGAATCAAAATGGAATACCTCTAGACGGTGTACCTCAAAATACACGGCTTAACAAATTGCCAAGTTCTCTTTGAAAAATACCCTGGGCAATGCTATCAAGTTAATCAATTGTCACACACCTTGGTCTGACTCCCGCTCCAGGAGAGCCTCGGGGAACAGCGGGGGTACATTCAAATTATAATATGCCCTGCGAACAAAAACATATTCAAAATCACTTCGCCGAAAATGCGAAATGAATAATTTAGGAGACGAAATTTCCTACTATACTGTCGTCATGAATAACTTTTTTATTCCACAAAATTATTCTGAAGGACCGGGAGATGACTGGGCTATAAATGTCGGCGGGAACGGTTTTTTAAAGAGTGTTTGTGGAAGTTTCACGGGGACTGGCGGAGGATTCAAGGCTAATTTATAACGAATTCTAAACTAAAATGTGAAATCATGATGCTGTCGCGTTTTTTCCTTATTTTAGCACTTAAAACAGAGCTATTTACAAAAGACGAATTCGTAGCATCTTAAAACTTAATTAATTTCGGATTTCGTTTTACTTATTGAACTACTTTTTTTTAGAAGTATTCGAGGAAGAGTATTTTTTTTTGTATCGTTTTTCGGTCGTAAACTGAGCAGTTTCTTTCTTTAGTTTCTCCGATTCTATTCAATGGATTTTCTTCTTCTTTTAGATGCAATTTATTCAGAATGTTTTTTTTTCCATATATTTACTGCAAAAAGTAATTATGTTTCGCATAGAGAACAATCCGCATAGCAATATTTACACTTCATTGTTTGACGAAAATTGTAATAAGAATTTATACTATTGTGCGAAATTTTTAAACAACGTTGCTGTAACTTGATATACCACAGTTACAAAAAAAAGCAATAAATTTTTTAGAAAATATTGTAGCACAATCTTCCAGAAAGTAATGTGAAATGTTTTACAATATTTTACAACTAGTAAATATAATAAATTGCATATGATGGAGTGACAAAAAGTTATAAACGAGAATTTTTATACTGAGAAACTTTATAGTACTCGAACATTAGTTCACGGATCGAATTAACTAACGATAATTGCAATAGAATAATAATTTTCCGTTAATGTTAAGAAGGACGTCGGTCTGCCAAGATTTGGACATACCTCAAAATTTACGAATTGCTGTTTCCGAAGCAAAAAAGTTAATGTTAAGACGGGCATCTGCCTGTCGACATAGCAGTGGTAATTATATGTACAAACTGCTAAAATTCCTCGAGATTTGCGTATTGTCGTTAATGTCACCAATAAACAAACTCTAAAACTAATAAAATCTTGTTTATGTTAGAGATATTGCGAAAATTGAGAAAATAATTTTTATAAAATTCGTCATATTATTTTGTTACTTCTAGTTTATTAATTTAACAAACCCATTAATTTTACTTAAACAATAAGTACTCATCAATTAACAAAGTAACTATTATTAAGAAATAAGGATTACGCTAATCACCATTGTAGTTAATTTAATGTAATCATTATATTCACATTACTTTTTTTCCAAACCAAACTCACACTTTTGTAAACAGGTTCTGTGATCTAAGCACTATTATTATGGCGAAGTTTTCAACCCATATTGTTACGTTCAATAGGTATATGTGATACAGCCATTGCTATAAAGATGGCGCCTCTCCTATATCACTCAAACACGGTTATAAAAAGTTAATTTGGTGCATAGGAGAATTCGTAAACGTTACATACAGAACAAAATAAATTAATGAGATTAAAAGTTCTCAAATTAAGGACCCTTTATTCCTTTATCCAACAGTCCAGCTTTACTGTACGCAAAATTCTACTGAAGATTCACTATTGCATTTGCGGCAAGTAATATGCAATTTATGCTCCTTTTATAAGTAGGTTACGGCAACAAATTGTGCAACAAAACTACACATTATGTTTAAGAAAAAACACATTATACAGTAAATAATTATCCACAACTAGGTATATTAATTATAGGCAACAGTGTAGGTAACCTGTACGTAAAGTCTTAATGTTGGTTCACTACCCAGATTTGTAATAGTAGCAAAAATACTGTAAATATTCATTTGACGATTAGTTGCAACTATTACCACTGGCCTAAACGTACTATTTGCAACAAGTGATCTGAACTTAATGCTGTTGTAATATATAGGTTCTGTCAACATAAATTGCATAACAAAAGTGTGCATTTTGTTGCAAAAAAAGGATTTGTGCTCGTCCCTATATGTTCAATAACTTGTGCGAAATCTTATAATTGTTTGAAAATTTACATTTTTTTCTGTGCGGGGGCTTTAATAGTGCTGCTAACCACGTCAAAAGACGCTATCAAGCAGACGCAAAGTAGCGGAATGGATTTCTTCATATCTACCAAGTAGATTTCAATTTGCGAAAGTAAGCACTAACAATGGAAATACTAAGTGTAGATAGAATAAAATCTGCTTATTTACCGACTAATATTGGTGTCCCACAAGGATCAGTCTTAAGGCCACTACTATTTTCATTAATTTTAAACGCTATAGTTGATTTTGTCAGTGATGTTGCCGTAGTGTGCTATGCAGATGACATTACTGTTCTTGTTTCAGATAAAGAAATTGATGTTCGTATTACAGCAAATTTGATTTTAGACAAACTATTCAATTGGTTTTATGTTAACAAACTATCACTAAATTTCAAACAAAACTAAATATATTCTATTTATTACTATTAAAAAAAATTAAAAATTATAAGTTTACACATATCAAATAATGAAATAAAATCCACTGATTCAGCAGTGTTTTTAGGAATGACTGTTACATATACTTTGGGCTAGAACACCCATTGCCAACAATTAATAAGTAAACTAAACAGATCAATCTTTAAATTAAGATCTCTGATGAATGTTGTTAAAAATGATATACTGCGCTGAATTTCAAAACCACCTAATGTATGGAATCCTGCTATGGGGATCCTCGTCTGCGGCGGTGAAGGTTTTGCTTAAAGAGAAATTGGCTATTAGATACATTGAAGGAGTTAATCAACTGATCTCAGAATTGCAGAAATTATTTTAAAGCTTTAAAAACAAAAATTTTAAAATAATTTCATCCTGAACTATATATAGGTATTGCAATCCAGCTTATACATTCACAAGTACAAAGACACCTTTATAAACAAAAATAATAGCACAGTTACACCCAAGGAGACATAATTTGAACCTTACGGCGAAAAGTGTAGTTATCTTAAGTATTAAAATATATTTACCTAATGATTGGGAAAAATTATCGCTAAGAAAATTTAAGAAAACTGTTAAAACATGGTTACAATCACAATGTTTTGGGGTTTAGTCGAATTTGTTCATTCCACAGATTAATCTAAGGTTTTAACGTTAGCAAGATTGTATTGCTCCTGTCTTTTCTTTTTCTGTTATTGTTTTATTCATTATGCGATATTTTACGTTATATTGACATGTTTTATACGTTTGTATTTAAAATCAAGTGCAGGGACCCATGGGCAGAACTTCTGCAACATCCTAAATAAGTAATATCCTGCCGATGGTATTACTGCTGCTCAATTTCGAAAGAAATAGGCTATGCCTTTCGGTGGATATCCCTAGATTACCAAACTAAAATGTGTACCATCGGCTTACAATTTTCTATTCATCCATACACATGTGCAGATTCTTTGTGAACCGCTCTAGAAGCAACTATACTATGTTCGAGCAATGTACAATTGCTTTCTTATGTTCTGTTAGAAACCTTCTATGTGTTTAAAAATCGTCACTATTGCATGCCTGTTAATATTGCGACAGTATCTCTTATCATGCTATTTCAACTATGTTGTACAATAAAATCTTTAATTGTTTGTTAATAAACATTCATTTTATGAATTATCTTCTTGCATATCTTCTTTTCATCAATATTGTTACTGAAATGGTTCGTTAGAACGATCTTTTTGTCCTTTGGCGAATACAGTATTGTCACTAATCGAAATATTTTCGCATATAAACATTAATACATTAAGCATAGGCTCTAAGATAATAGTTTCTTTATACATACCGCTTACTCTGTCTCGTTTTTGCGCAGTACAAATTTCATGTACGCTACATATGTAGAAAAAGCAATATAAATCGCAAAGCGTTTTTTCTTCCACCACTCGGAATTAATTCAAAGCGGCAAATTCCGTAGTTGAGCGTCACTAATTGGAGACAAGTTTTAATTTGGAATCAAAATTAAATTTTACAACGGTGGGCGAACTCAAAGTACCCATCATGCATGCGTTATATGGACTTTTTTGTTACACCTACCTACGGTAGTCTAGGCAGCGCTGTACAGAAGCTTTGTACGGTGGCGCCCTCTCCTGGCTTTTCGTTGTATTAAATTCTAAAATTGTTTGACATCAATTATAAATTAGACGCGTTGTATTGTTTTGCGCTATAACCTGACTAAATTAATATAACAGGGACAGGAAACATTTAGGTGCGTAGGTTAGAGAGAGGTAGAAAGATATGGAATTTTGCTACATCTATCGTGGGATTGTATTTTGGGAACGGCTGCGTCAGGTCGGGTGTATTATACTCTATTAATGAATGTCTGACAATTACACCCATGGGAAATTTGTTCCGGGGATGTCACCGTGACAACGCTGAAAAATGCAGAGTATGGCGTTATGTGTGTGCATTTCTCGTTAATTTTGAAAGAATATTTTATTAAAGACGTGATTTAGCTGAGCACAAAGCTTACTAACACAAACAGGAACAAAAAAACAACGTATCCTACACCAATGTCGCTTTGTTAGCGACTTATTTTCACGGGTAGTATAGAAGAACGTTATTGAGGCCTCTCTTGTTTCCTATTATTTCTTTTAACACTCAGTTTGACATTACATCAGGGAAATTTGTATATGTAGGTATTTGTTAACTTTCCCTTCTCAACTCTTAATCCACAGTTTTACTAAATCTTTTCTCTTCATAAATACCACAAAAGAAATAACCAATTTTTGATTCAGTTGAAAAATATAATCCAGTAGTAGCTGCTTTGTCCATGTCTTACAAACAACTTTTAGTTAGAGTTAGTTTTTATTTGGTATTGTTTCGTATATATTATAGCGGAGTAAGATATTATAGGAAAGTTTATGACGGTCAGAAATAGTTTTATAATTATCGAGCTCACTATTAAATGGAAGATCGAAGGTGATTGGTTTTCAAGTTTTCTCTACAAGAATGAACAAAGGTGCTAAAGGTAACGAACCCTTTTTATTTTTAAATATTTCTAAACATCATTTGTCAAAGGTTCGTTTCTTTTCGAGTTTACAAGAAACACAAAACTTAATAACTTTGAACTTTGTGTCCCCCTGGGACGTGTCTCCAATAATAAACGAGTTTTCCATAGTAAGGATCTAAAATCAACAAGTACTTACGTACAGCCACCGACATTAATATTTAGCACCAACAAAGCATCGAGCCATTCGTTTGAGTGCTAAATAATAATGTGGCGACAGTACAGAACACGTTAACGATGAATAATGTAGGTAGTAGTTCTCTTCCTCGTCAAATACAGATTTTCAAAAATTGTCATGTTTGAAACTAATTAAATTTAACTTAAATTAAGTTCAATTAAATTCATTTTTGCAATGCGAGACCTAGGCTAAAACCGGGCTTTCGTGTGCCACATCTTTTAAAACGGCGTTCCTGATGGGCTCATGCAGCATATTTATTCAGCAACCGATGGTGGTCTATTTATATAGATGGTTCTTTTCTTATTGGATATTAGTTGAGATTTCGTACTTTAGATCACGGTTTACTCATACTCGACGAGCGTTATTAGCCGAGTCTCATGTTAAGATGAGCAGACGCTCGTATTTTGGTGATAGAATCATTAATTGCATCTACTTTTGAACAGATTGGTCAGGTTTGCCCTCAGAAGCGTTCCGCAGAGTTAAATAGTGGGCTACTTTCTCACTGGTCGAGGGCCACATATGGAATAATAGTGTGGGGGTCATCTAGTGAGGTTCAGGCAATTTTCCTGCAGCAAAAGATAGCGGTAAGGGCAATGACTCGATCTAATTATAGAGCTAGTTGCAGGGAAATATTCAGCAGCAATCCAGTTGCTCATTATCCCAGATACTGCCACCGCTGGATTAGATATATGTCCATCGGACCGGGCACTTGCGTACCACCCGTTCGGATGTGCATAACTACCCCACAAGGTACAACATCAACCTAAAACTTCAGCACCACCGTGTAATGAGAAGTAGAACTGAGGCAAATTACTGGGATCCAAAAATGTACAATTGACTACCAGCACACTTAACAAAACTATACGAAATAGCTTTTTGCAAAGATCTACAAAAAAAATTATTAAAAAAATAATTTTATTCTATAGAGGAATTTTTAAATTATAACTTTGTAGAACCGCACTTTAATGCTTTAATGCTTTTAATACTTTCATACAAGCAATACATTAAATTGTCGCCTCACAAATTAATCGCCATGTTTGTTTTATTTTTTGTTTTATTGTTTTAGATTGTCTAACGCATCATATTAATTATTAATTATTATATATATAAAATTGTATTAATACTTATTTCCTTTTACTTTTGACGATGTAATATCAGTTACACTACAAAATAATCAAATCGAAATCGAAAATACTATATACTGCTACCTTAACTTTACCCATTAATATTTAATTTAATTTAGTTACTTGAAGGCTCATTTAAAACAGTTTTAAAGTACAGAAAATATATCATTGGAATTCCATCTACGACAAGGTGCGTGCCTAGTTACATAATCTGTATGTCATATATAAACCGCTATTTACAACTACTGTAATCAACAGTACAGCAAAATGTTATCTATAACAATATCAAGTTATTGTCTGTATTTTATCGTAAATCCAAAGCTTGTTGCGTGTTGCACTTCTGTGTTACAAGAATTTATGTTCTGGTTTTTGAGCCGAATGTTTCTTCTTCCTTTCATTATTTTCTTCAATTTAGAGAGAACATCGGTCATTTGTGGAAAGATTGGTGCCTTCTTAAATATCGTTTGGTTGAGTGATCTGCGGCAAGCAGTCGAAGCGAACTAGCTATTAAACGGTCGTTGTAAAATAAAGTGGTGTTTGTGAGTTTAACACCACAGCTCCAGTATTACCCTAGTTCTACGGAATTTAGTATAAAAGCTATATCACATTTAAATTCACTTTTACCTGCAGCGACCTTTAGATATTCCTACGACAATTTTCCTGAAAAAAAACCCTGAAAATGATCTTTTATGAAGTCCTATTTACTTCCCACGAATTTGGTCACATTTTCCTTGAGTCCGGCCCTGTGTCCCCGCATTTATCTAGTGCGCGAACAATCTCCCATCTGAAAAAAAAAATAGAAAGATATGTACGAATTTTAAACAACATAGAAAATATTACATATTTTTCCCCCTGTTAAAGGGAAGTTATATGAAGTACAACAATAGGCGTAACAAAAAAAAATTAAAAGGTAAAACGAATGAAATGTGTCTCCGAGGTAGAGTCGGACAATCTTTTTGCCGCGTTGCGAAGTCGTAAATAGCACAGAATTATACTGAGGACTGCATAAGAGAAAGTAACCTGTGTCAAGTGCGGAGAAAAGTTAACGTGATAGCGTAGCACTGTTATACAAGCGCTGAAACCAAACAAATAGGCGGGCAATAGAAGAGAAAGGAGTGTTCGAAGATAGAAAAAGAAATAATGCAGTGATGAAGGGTCTAGAAATAGATGCCCAGTGATGCAGGAACAAGAAAAGATATAATGAACAATTTCAAACAAGTTCAAAAGTTAATATCACAATCAATGTAGTACCTAACTAACACTGAAGTTGTACACCAGTTGTAACACACTCATATTCTTGAGTGTGGTACAACTGGAAAATAGACATAATAAAGCAGGTATAATGGAAAAGAAGACAAAATTAAAATAAAATAAGCACAGAAAATATGGTTATCGAAAACGAATTAACGAAAAAGGAGAGAGAAGAGCGAAAACAGATAATGAATAAAGAAGGCTCAAGAGGAAAGGAAAAAAAGACAGTAAAGACAGCATACAACGTAGCAGTTATAGACGAAATGAAGCGAAGATGGAATAAAAATACCATAAATCTGGAAATTCAAGAAACAAAAACTAGGAGATTATGGAAGAGGCGGAAGTGCTCATGCGAATCAGGCATATAAATACATCAAATGAGGTGAAAACGGTAATAAGCAGATATATATATATAGCAGTATGGAATTCTAACATAAGTATTGAAAAACTGTGAACTCAACATAATAGGAATTCAGGAAACGAAGCAACAGCGAAAACTTACAAGGGATGGGAGAATCTCTTTGGAAGTATTAATAATTAAATTAATTAAATTAAAAGTAAATCTTCTTTGGAAGTAAAGTAAATACAACAGAAAGTAGGAACAAGAATTTTGGTGAGCAAATAAATAAAAATTAAAATGTGCAATTTCAATATTAAACTAGTTGTATAAAGGTGAAGGTAATTTTTTTTAAATCGATCCACTACCCTTGAATACTACCCCTTTTGGTATAGCATAGACTATAGACAAACGAATTATTTTGACCGCAAAATTAACATAAAGATACTTAAATGCTGTTGTTACTTATGTATGTATGTACGTATGTGAACAGGGTGATGTTACATTGCCACCCAAAAGATCTATTGTGTCCCCTATTCTTGCTGTTTTACAGCTGGCCTTCCAATCTTATTCCTTTCAGAAGCTGTAGGATACAAGAAGGTCCCAGGATAGGTAAGTCTCCCTCTTCGATTTCTCTCTTCTATGCAACGCCTTGGAGTTGCACCGTACTACGCAATTTGAGAGGAGATGGATGGGTATTTCATCCTGTTCCCCACGAAATCTACATTCAGGTTTCTTTGCGAATCTAAGCTTACTCAGATGCCCGTTCAGTTTACAATGGCCTGAAAGTATTTCTGTTAATATGAGAACTTTGTTCTTACTCAGGTTGATGCATTCTGTAAACCTCTTCTGGTTATAGGTTCCCAGAAGAATTCTATTTTGCCTTATTCCCTGAAGATTCTCCCAATCATTAGATTTTCTCTGCTCTATTGCTCCTTTCAATTTCTTCAGTATTGTACTGCTACTTATCCCGCAAAAGGGTTCAAGCCCTACAAAAGGTATTCCAGCCTCTTTTTTGCGAGATTATCCGTTATCTCGTTTCCTTCCACACCTGTGTGACCCGGAACCCACGGAAGGGTTACTTTATTCCTTTTGCCTAACTCGTTTAATTTTCCTACTCATTCCCAGACCATCTTGGAACTGATTTCGTGTGAGCTCAGCGCCTTGATGTCTGCTTGACTATCGGATACGATGATAATCTCCTGCTTTCGATATTTTCTATCAATACTGAACTGGACGCATCTTTCAATAACGTGTATTTCCGCCTGGAAGTTACTGGGTATTTCCCCAAGCTTTCGAAGTATTTGGTTCTAAACCAATATATTCCTATGCCAATTTCCTCTCTAGTTTTGAAGCCAGCAGTGTACCATTTGATGGCATTTCTATTCAATTTCCCGCTCGTTCTGGTTACTAAACCTTGTGGTGAATTCTTTCACAAAGATTGAGGTCTATGCCTAACCGTTTCTCTACTACGATGTGGAGAGGAATAAGATCCAATACTACCTCGATGACTGCTGTTGGGCAGTGAAGTCGCTACTTAAGTAGCAATAATTATTTGAATAAAAAATGAAATAAAAATCGCAATTTATCATAGAATAATAGAATAATGAATAAAAAGATCCTATATTATTTCTCAATAAGAATAATAATATGTATTTATTTCTATTATTATTCTGAATATATTTTTTCCAGCTTTAATACGTTCATACATTGCCTGAGCACAATCGAAAATTATTCTGGAATTCATTACAACAAAATTAAAGCAAAGTCGTTCTATTTAAAAGAAAAAAAAAGCGTTACTAACTTTTGTTATAAGGCTAATATTTACATATGTATGGGACGTTGGGATTGAAACAAGTAAAAATAAAATTCAAATATTAATTTTGTATGTTACATGAAATACAAACCAGAAAATATTATGATAACTGCAGTAACATTGCTCTAAGCATTTCATTGTTTATAAATTAGTAAAATTCTAACAGGATTTCTGTCTGATCTTAAATGAATACCAAAGGAATTGAAATCGTTAAGAAAAAGTTCCAATTTTTCTTGCCGTATTGACTTAATATTCGCTTAAAGTTATCGGATGATTTTTGATTGCGATTCGCCCATCATTCTTTACATTGAACAATTATGAACCTTGAAATACAACGAGAAAATTCATATTTTTCAATAGATAAAATCTCCCTTTTACGAATTTCGTGCACAAATTAGGCAGCGATGCGTAAAATATGTACGGATCTCAAGTAAAATACAACATTCGACACCTATTCTTCCACCTTTTAATATTTTTCGCTTCCCACCGATATTCGCTAAAGGAGTAAGGCGGATTTCACATCAAAAGGTTCCTTTGTTATTTAACTTGCTTGATAAATAAAATTTGTAGGGAGCCTTGGGAGCTGGACCGTTTCCGATTTATTCCTTTGTTCGGAGAGACAAGAGAAAGTTTCGAATGACTTTCGTTCATTATTATAGGGGAGTGGAAGACGGCTTCTTTACTTTAGCGAAGGCGCAATACCTGCTGTAATTACCCAAATTCTATAATTTTAGGATTTCAACAAAATCAGGTTTCGAACAATTCGGTTAATATCTCTACTGAGTCATATTTCCTGGTTTATTTAATTAGAAATGCATTTATAGTTTTCGTATTTTATAGCTTTTATTTCTGGAGATAAATACTTTAACTCAATTTAATTTCCCATAATGGTCAATAACTCTAAAATACATCAACAGCATATATTGAAATTAGTATTTTCAACATATGCTGTTGAAAGCTTATGAGAGGATATTTATCAGCTGCAAACTTCTCGTTGCTCTGAGGACCCTGCTTTCTAGTCACGTCCTAAGATAATGTAATATACCTAAGTTTTGTGATAACACGATAGATAATTAAGGAGGTAACTACAAGTATAGCAACATCTGTCAGGAATAAGGCAATATCTCTCAAGGACTTTTGTTAGGAAACTCAAAAACATTTATTCTTAAAGCGCTGTAGAATATCAAAATGTAATACAGTTATCTGAACAATAAAAATTATATAGGCGCTAAAAGAGTTTGAAAAATATCCGACATAGAACATCATGTTCAACAATCAATTTTCGAGATGATCAAGGAAATATAAGAAAATAGAAGAAAGTTTTGGTGTATTGTATGGTGTATTATGTAAGTAAGGTTAGAAATACAGCAAGAGATAACCTTGATCGTGGTGTTCTATTACGGTATCAGGATAAAATACAAAAAAAGGTAGAAAAGTAATTGGTGGATGCCTTTATTTGGAGTAATGCTATTAGAACGGATAAAATGATTAATCAGAATAAGTCTGTTTCCAAACAAGAACATATTCAAGAAAGAGCCTTTTCATTTATGCTTTAGCGTTCTAATTTGCACAACAGCGTACGATGATTGATAATGTTGCCGAAAGCTCTGGAGTTCACAACTGTAAGCGATTTTTGTTGATTTCGATCTTGTTTTTGTTAAACCATTGCATAGGCACAGGACATTAACTAGGTATTCTTCTTCGCTTTGGCAGAATCTACAAAACAGCATCCTTTGCCAGAGGTATAGTACACGTTTTCCTATTTATACACTATTTTACTGTCACTTTAATACTCCTCCTGCACTAATTATCAACCTTTTATAAACACAGGCTTTTTTCCTTTTGTCTGCTTTTGTTATAGCGATGTTGGTCACTAACTTTGTTATCTGTGCTTTGGTAAGGCCGAGGGAAGACATAGTCTCTATGAAATACATCTAGGCACTTCATCTGCCGCCTCATTCCCTTTTGCTAAAGTTGAGAACCCAGATCAATATTATTTTCCTTTAGGATTTCCATCCAATTTGAGGTGTTTCTCTACTCCCAGAGTAGTTTGGGATCAGCATTTGCGAACATAATCGGCTTTAAATGTTGACTATTTGTTGGGAGGTATAGCGATCATCTACCAGCTTTTTACTTTTCAGACATTGTAATGAATCAAGGATGTATTTTAACACTTGCTCCGTTATCGAACTTTTGAACCATCGCGCAGTGGTCAGTTTTTCCACATTCTGGGTCGAGTAAATAAATAAATCTCGAGAAAAAATCGAGAAACAATTGTTGTGCTACTAATTCTAACTACAGCTGTTATTTAAAATTTAGAGACGATTAATAGATAACAATCAATCAAAATCTAAGCTATTGTAATTTTGGAACTATTACAAATTTATTTGCAAATTTAAGTATAAAGAAAATTTAAAATTAAAAAAAAATAAATCTTCTAATTCTAAATGTTTATCTTCTTGTTTTTCTACTTCCACATTTTTATATGTTATTCTATATATATTATTTTTTATAATATATATAAAACTTTATATATTTATTATTTTCTATATTTGAATCATCATTTCCGTCATCATCTTAATTTTCAGCCTTCAGTTGACTAATTTTTCTTTTGTTTCTCGTAATCTGAATCTACTCATTTATGGATCTGAACTTCAGAGAAGTCTCTTAAATAGATCTTCCTTAACTTTACGCCGATGTTTCTTGAATGATTTTGTTGGGATAGAAGGATGTTTTTACTTTTGGCCTTTTGTGCCTTCTACTGGTAGGATAACAATTGTATCTCTCACTATCAGTGCTCCATAGACAAAAAGTGCACAAATAAAAGTTGACATGCTGACTGTGTTTTTCCACATTGCTGCTGCACTATTGCTCAAAATTTTTCGCTTATATCTCGTAACCACTGCTAATAGTTTTCACGTTAACCCCAAATTAATGAATCAGTTCCTTGTCAGCCCCTACAAAACAATGTGCAATATTAAATATTTAGCAAAGCAGTAGCTATTGTAATATATATTCGTTCCAATAATATCAGCAGAGAAAGCTGGGTTTCTGAAAAACCTAGTTGTAATGTCGTCATCCTTTCTAACTCATGATTCTAGGAAATCAAAATTAGCTTAACCTTTGGTCTTGCTTCAATTTAAAGTTTCAGCAAGGATTTGTAAATCTTTTATTAGGGTTGTAAAATAATTGTACCTTATTTCATACCACAATTAAAGATGTAAATTGACTAGAAGGCAGCTTTACCCAATATCATGCATAAATTATATTAACCTTCATACGTATAAGTACAATTACAGTATATAGCAAAATGAAACAACAAAATGGCCATTTCCCGTAATCTCAGTGTGAATTAATTAGCTAGGTACTTAATTTCACAATTTTAATTTTTCAACTATATGTTGACTTTGTAACTTTTTCACGGCTTCCAGCTAGCCTGAGGATGGTAGTTTTTTCCCGACACTAGTGGCTAATCAGTATAATACACTGAGATTGTGAGAATGGGTCGTTTTGTCGTTTTATTTTACTATAGCTATGAACTCATACGCAGCTAAATTGAAAGATTTTAATTAAACTATAGTTACAATAATTCGATTTATAGCTTCAGGGTGCTAAAGTTCAAAAGTGAACTTAGGCGTTCGCAATTCGTGCTACACGTTACGAAGCAAGTATAAGCAGAACTATAAATATTCATCGCGGTTTTCAAGGTTCTCATAAATAATAAAAAAAAGCCTTATTTCGAAGTATTTTCATGTATATTTTATACGAGTCCTCAGGTTATGTATTCTTTTCTGAAAAGTACCGATAGCATAGGGAAGGAAAGATATTCTTGGCGGCTGGCATGTTTGATGGTGCCAAAAACTTGGTAGAGGATTCTGTTATTCAATCAAGTAGGTTCCAATTACAAATCTGGGAAAAAAAACCCATTGGGAATGCTGGTTTCAGACTAACTTTATCGCCAACTACCCTCATGAGTCGGGTAATAGAGGCGGTCCTGAAATCTACACTCTAGGCATAACAGTTGGAGTCCACTCATATTTGCGTATATTAGAGGTAAAGTAATTCACTTATGAAAATAACAAATTGAAATTCCATAGGCACAATAGGAATTAAAATTTACCTGGAGATTTCCATGGATCCACAACCCATTAACCTGTAGTATTATGTTATTTTTGTACAAAATCTATGGAAAAATTTCACTACCTAAGTTTTACCAATAAATTTTCATATTTTAGGGAAGATGACCTTGTACACTGCCAACCTCGTGGTGGAGATTATATGCTAATTTTTGGTAAAGTGAATAAGAAGCTTGCAGTCCATGGTCATAAGCTCAAACTGAGATTATGATCCTAATTTAATCTAAACAAAGACCACCAGCGATGGCTATTGAAAAAAAAAATGGGAAAATTGTTTCTTATTGCAGAAGTTTGCTAGAATAATCCTTAACAACCGTCAATTGATTTCAATTTTTTTGAGATGAAAATGCTATTTATATAGATACAGCAAGTCGAGTGATCGTTTCCACATCTATCTATCCAACATTAAAGCCATGCGCACTAAAAAAAAAAATTTTAGAATATTCTCTCCCGTTGAAGGCATTTCAAATTACATTAGGCGTAAAAACGAAAGTCCGACAGATGGGAAGTTCGCTTATAAAAACGGGCCGCTCCCGAGGAAAAACTTATTTCGCTGACAAATCCTCGCTTAAGTCGTCCGTCTTAATATAGTGGAGCGGAGGCGGACTGTGTTTCCGCATTCAATCCAATAAATCTGGGGCGAAGACTAAATATCTTGACGCGTTCCCATTTGGGTACTCCGCACATCCATTTTGACCGGCTCAAAACGCGAATATAAAGGCGGATTGACTAGATATCGATCTAATTTATACGACTCTTTCCGGATAATTAAATGCGTCGGAGAATACTTGATGTTGATCGATATATACGGTGTTTTATTGATAATTGAAGAATTGAAGTCCAGAAATTCAAGAACACTCGAGTTTTGCGAATGTATGAAGGAGTTATGTTACACTACTTTTGCGAAAAATTACATAAAAGAAACTTTAACGTTAATTTATGCAAAACATTGATTTTGTAACATAACACCTTCATCTACTCGTGCCTTCAATTGTATATACACCAATTGAAAAATCCCTAACCTAAAATATGATTAGGCCTAAAAACATTTAGGTAAGATATTCTCCCCCCTTAAGTGAGATGCAAACGTTTCATTTAAATGGAATAAAACAACTAAAGGTAACCAAACTATTACACTATGATAAGCGAAGAAAAGTGAAATATAAAGATCTTATTCCTCACAGATTCCTTAATTAATTACTATTGTGATGGCTTTTATTCTCAGGGGGATATTCTCAGGTTAGTTAAGAATATAACAAACAAATGAAACGAACATCAAGTTAATTCACAATTTCTTGTACAAAATTTCGTTATTAAGGAAACTTTATATATTAGATAACTTTATTGCATTAAGATAAATCAAGTTTGAAAAACAATAAACGGAATCGAGCAAAAATGTAAATCATTTAATTTATTATAACAATTATTTTATTGTAAAATGTATTTATTTGATTTAGATATCACAGTTTTCTTTAAAAAAAAAAATTGATAAAAAATTTAATCTGTCAAATTATCGACACCTATTAGCAGAAACAAAAGTTTAGCTCTAAGAAGATTTCATTGAATTTTAATTGCTTTGCAATACAAAGTGCAAAAAAAGTAGAAGAAACACCAAATGTTTGAATGATAAACATTTTTTTACATTAAATGTCAAAATAAAGTTATACCGAGAGCATTGTCTGAAGTCCGATAAGATTCGATGCATCAAGACGGTTTACGAGTGTTTGAACATCATATTGGTTGTACGTTGAATGTTAATTTGAGGACAGTTTGATGTAGCTAATCCAAATATTGTTTTCATGTAAATTATTTTCAAATATTTATCTTAAAATATCCTATAAATATATTTATCTTTCCGAAATATTTCTAAAATATAATATTTACATCACATTGAATACACATTCTGTAAATATTTTGTGCTACTTGGGAAATAACTTGCATATTCTTAAGTTTACACTCGACCGTTGTTTCTTTATTTCTGTGTGGAGACATTCACAACTTCGGTCGCAAATAACTGCATCACGACACTTTTGATTAGGAAAGATTTGAAGATGTAGAGATTTAGAAGTAATCCTGTAAAATATATTTTTTATAAAAGAAAAACAGGAAAAGAAATAGTTATTATAAGTAATCATAATATAAAGTGTAGTTATCTGAAAGCGACATCTATTGTTTGGATTCCGAACCTGACAAAACTATTATTAAAATTAAACTTTAAACAGTGGGACCAGTAAAAGCTAAAGGGTTCTATTACTTGGAGAAATAAGCTCTTTAATTAATAATCTTTAATTATCAGCTGCTTAATTAGAGCAATAAGCTGGAGTAGTTAGAATAGTAATTACAAATAATAAGTAGAATGGTAAGTGCTTTTATTTTAGAGAATTCCAACACAACAAGTAAATATATATTTGCTACAGATAAATTATTGTCCAGCTACCCAGTTTATTTGAAACATTTTTCTCAGCAGAAAATTCTTCAGTTACTCTATGTACCACATGCACCGATAGATATTGCACTTTCATAATTTCATAACTAAAACCTCGAATTTATTATAAATAAAACAAATGTTTAACGTTTTGAATTTGCCTGGATAATTAACGAAATTTTGACATTCATATTTGTATGACAGCTTTTTATATCTTTCCCAGTTCCGCTGCATATTGATTTAGGAATTACAATAAGATCCATCAGAAGAACACCGGGTAATCATAAGATACCACAGTCTAGCAGGAAGGAACTCACAACTCAGAAAAAGTCCAGAAAGAGAATATGAAAATGCAAATACGCTTGTAATACCTACACGGAATTTCAATAAGTCAGTCTCGGTTATACGAAAAGTTGGAAATCTAGGAGACCATGAAAGCTCCCGATGGAACACAAGGCACGTCGCCTCTAAATATGCGTTCCCTCAGCGCACTCTGGTCCGTACAGGTATTTGGCAAGCGGTGAATATGCAGCGCGGCGAACAGTTAACTCGCGGAAACAAATTCACTAGGATTTTAAATCTTTATGGAAGTTGGTGAACTGCTTCTCGTTTACGAATTCATAGTCAAAAATACTTTCCGTTGTGTGTGTTATGGAAATTGCTGAAATTGGAGAGAGTATGCTGTTTACTTTACCAATTTAAAATTTCAACACTTGTTTAATATGATTAAACAAATGAATAGTTAAGCAAATGAGTGTTAAGGTATGCACATTGTAATGGAATGTATACTCGATACTATTTAAATATAAACTTACTATTTTACGTAGTTAAATCTTAAAACTAATTAGGTACGTGTATAAATGGTTGCCTACTTTTTGTGTACAGTAATGAATTTTAAGATTGTTAATTTTACATAGAAATAAGTATTTAAAAATTTTAAATATATTTTTCTCATGATTCAGAGACACCTACCTTCATTATATTTTAATTGTAAGGTAAATTTTGCAATAATTATTTATTTTTATTTCGTTTAAACATTCGACAGTCCATTCGGTCACATGGGCATTCTCATGTACTAAACAATGTATATTTCCCTCATTTCGGTTAAATTAACGGACATTCTGTGACAGTGGTACTTTTTGTCGAAAACAATCGCTTTTAAGTCGGTTAAAAGTTTTCAATTCGAAACCATTCAACAGCCAACCTTCCGCAGAGGCCCATTTGTTTTCGTAAAATTTAACGGCTATTTTGAAAAAAATTCCAATTTTATTCTAAATTACAACCTAAAAATAATTGTTAATTGTTAAACAAAGTTTATCAGTTAAATATTATCCAAGTTACCCACTACTTTTGGGTAATTTTTCTTCAACGACGATTTTCCCGAGTTATGTTCCTGTCCTGATCGAGCCATCCTCCGTGACCTGAAGTACCTACGATGTACCAGGGCCCTATCCGATACCCGACCATTCCAGACCACTCCGATGTCCGCAGAATTCGTTGTAGAAGGTATTCCTCGTCAAACCTACCTAAAAACAAAACGTATCATAACATTCTAATCTAAATTTCATGATACTTATAAGAAATTTCATATTAATACATATTGGGGTTAGGAATTGGTTTGTATCATTGCTAAGCGGTTTGCAGTTACTTGGGGAAATGTGTATAAGTTGGTAGTATTCTAGGTTAATAAGTATTTGATATGTATTTGCGGTACGAACCAATATCCAGTAATTTACCATCAAGATTGGCCATTCTGTTTCACACGTCTTTTTAAGCCTAGCATAGCTCCGTTTGAACGTTCAGAAAACGCGGGAATTTTGAAGTTTAAATTTAGACGTATTTACGTTCTCGACATTAAATTTAAATTGCAAAAGGTGGAATTACTAATAAAACGTTAGTGTTATTAATCAAGCGGACTCACGTACTTACCTGAGATAATAATATCCTTAGATTTACACCTGATCTTACACAGGTTCACAGTTCGAATTTTTTTATTAAATAAATCACTTTTATCTACACTTAAATGTTTTCATTTTACATGAGAGATTGATTACCATCGAGGCACAACACTACTGCGCCTACGACAGCTTCGAAACTGGTCATTAACAATAAAATTGAAGGAGAGGACATTTTTCACAACATCCTCACACACCATCTTAACACTTACTGAGGTAATAAGAGGGGGGGGGGGGGGGGAGCTATTCGTAATTTTTTTGATGTCAACGTGCTTCAATCGGAAATTCTCGCCCTGCATGCCATGTGGCTTGTGAGAAAGCACACTTCTAATTCAAAATTAATAAATACAGATGACACTGGGATGTTAAAAATCTGATTTTTACTAATTTAATTAATGTATTTCTTTTTAAATTTATTTTTTTTATGCGGCTGTATGCTACTCTGTAGCGTTACAATATATATATTGCTATGATATTTCTTTAACAAAATTTATTCATTTTGATCGTGGATTACTAATAATTTAGACTGCTTAAATATTCATTTTTAAGTTAAAATAATACGCAGTTCTAACCACGTAATCATGCATAAACAGTTGCGCATATGAATATTAAAATAAATAGAGTGTTGAATAAATACCTTAAACTAACCAAATCACAATAAATTTAAATATTTAAATATTTAGATATTTTTATTTAGTTATCGGTGTATTTTAAATTGTCGCATTAATGTAAATCCAGAATTCATTTAAATTGTGTCCGTATCTGATACTATACTACTATGCTACACTACATTTCCTGCAAGTTGCAATTTCAGGAGTAAATAAATTCATTTCTCCCAACGAGAACAATCACAAGGTCATATGCAAAACGAAGTGTTTAGCGATGACACTAGGCAACAAATTTTATTTTTTTTCTTTTTCTTTAGTAATCATGTACAGTTTTACTTTCTGTAGAGTCGTAATATGTAATAACAATTAAAACAGAGTCATTCTGGCACGCCAGGTTTTAGTGCAAAAGTTACTGAAAAAGAAATTAAATAATACAAATTAGATTGAATAAATTGAAATTGCAAAAAATGATTTTTTTTAAAATGAAAAAAGAAAATTAATTTAGCTAGCTCAACGGATAAAATTTTTAAAAGGGCGCAAAAGAACAATTAATCTCAAAGTTACCCTCACAAATTACAACTTGACTTTCTTAATTACCCCAAAAATTGAAAAGGTTTAATAAAAAATAAAAGACCAGAATTTTTAACCCAAAGATGTTAATTAACAAATAATTTTTATTATGCAAAAGGGGTTAAATTACAATAGTGCAGAAAAAAACCGTGAACTGAAGGTTCTGGTCTAAAATAAAAACTGCACTTGATTCTAAATTACAATAGGACAATGCTATTTCCTATACAAAGCAAAAGATTTGTTTGTTCAGGAAGATAATCCTAAATATTTCAAATTCAATCCACGTGGTTCCAAATTAAAATAAATTAAACGCGGACAATTACTAGAAATCTATAAAATCGTAAACTAAATGCAAGAACAATGCTTCTACTCACCCAACCGAGGTGATAGATAACATAAAAATAAATCAGCAAAAAAACTATAATGAGAGAATTACAACTAAAATATATCTTCCTACTCAGAAATAATAAATAATCTTATATCTATAATGTGCACACATCAATATATTAACAACTATCACAAAATGAATTCCTTGATGGACAAAATTTTTAAAGAAACGAAACGAAATATACTATAATCAAAATGGATTACAAAATGGCAACAATGATTACAAAAATACGTCTACTCACGTTGACAGTCGACCAAAGAACTCTAGAATAAATGTCTACAATCGTTTTTCTAACAACAACGCGAACGCACAATTCACCGACAAGAAGAGAATAAAATCGGCGTTGAATAGAACTAGCAAACGCTAGACATCTAAATGAATGAAATTAAATTAGAAAACACTTAATAAACAAATCATACAATTAACTCTTAAACTAAGTATACAAAATAAACTCTGAATTTGTGAAAATACTCGGTACATTGAATACCGAACGACCGGAATAATCATGACAATACAACTAGGCAACTTAAAATACACCCAGCAAACATGGGTTGCTTGTCTACAGCAGTAAATTGCATGGAACTGTATGCTACAGTTCTATCTCAAACTGTTTTTCTTTTTGCTTTTCTTTTATACTGTTCCACAATCTTTCTGATATCAATGTCCAACAATAATCAGCCAACATTTCACTGTTCCTCTTTCCCTGATAACTTTTTTTAATAACAGAATTGCCTTGATGAAATCTCTCTCCGTGTTCATTACTGACATCGACGAGGTTCGGGGGAAAAATCCAGCTACGAATGTAAGAAATGTATTTTAAGACTCGTGCTACAACCCAGTTCATGGTAAATTCTAAGAAGTTCATTAACAATTGCTATGTAATTGTCAGATTTTGTGTTTCCTAGAAAATTTTGTGTCACACCTTTAAAAGCATTCCAAGCACCACGATCCAACTCATTTAAAGTCTCTTCAAATTGTACATCTTGTTGTAGACGTTTAATCTGGGGTCCTACAAAAATTCCCTTTTGAGGTTTTGCATTTGAAATATTGAGAAATTTGTTTTGACTGGCCTGGCCAATCTTTAACAACGTAGTGGAAATTTCTTGATCGACTGTCCCACTCACAAAGGAAACAGCAGTACTTTGTGCACCTCAGTTGTAAACCGAGTAGAATTGCTACAACTTTGTGGTCACCGCTGATATGCCATTTGTATACTTTGTAATTAATTTTGTCGAGAAGAGGAGTCATATTTTCATAAGTTTCCTTCATATGGACTGCATGGCCAACTGAAATGGATGGGTAAACGTCTCCTATGTGAAGAACGACAGCTTCCAAATTCAATTTCGAAGCATCGATAAAAAGACTTCTTGTCGGTTGTGTTGATGACCTACTGTCAGCATCAAATCATTGACATTATTGCAGAATGAAAAACATTCTTTGGTTGAAGAACTGTGACAGTTATTCTGACGATAGCGATACAGCTTCCAATCTTGAAGTCTGGATTCTAGTATTTCGGCTTGAAGTTTTGACAAATTCACGAGAGATGGCAAATACTCACCATCGCCGGTGGATAACTCGGAAATTTCTTCTTCTGCATCTGTAATGACATATTCTTCACTCGAAGCACCTACTGGTCTTGGTGCTAGCAAGGCTTCCGAATGAGATACTAGACGAGTAACAGCGTAACTAACCTTGTTCTTATTTTTGTTGGAGCACGCGAAAGTTTTGGTGCAGTAAAAGTAGCAATCAGACAAATAATGCGTTTGTTCAAGTCAAATCATAAGTCTTGCAAATGGCATAGCGCTATTCTTACTGTTTAACCAGCCCCTTAGAGTGCGTAGTAAATGTCCTCACATTTGCTGCGCCATTCTCTTGTCCTAATATTTATTTTTTAAACCAAAATAATGGAAATATAAATTTTCTATTAAAGGCGTAATATTCCGTTTATGTTGTTGGGTAGTAAATTCTTCACATACATAACAGAAGTTGTTGGGATTATTTGTGCACGCACGGGACATTATGAAATAAAAGCTATCACAAGCAGATTTAAATTAAATCTAACGAGCCGTACGTAGCTCCTTATATACCTACACAGCCAGAAATCTACAAATTCCTAATTTCATTGGGTCTAGAGCACAAAAGGGGGTGGTTTGAATGTTGTGACGTAGGAAACATGCAAGAACATGTGCACACAAGTCTTAATGCTCGATAGTATAATATATCTTGTAATATCTTTCTTATATAAAAATAACTTTGAAATTCTGTAAAATTGAATGTACTTTTTGAAAAAGCTATTTAAAATAATTTATCAAAATCGACGTGGTTGAGCAAATTTAAGAATAAGTTTTGAATTAGATCGCCGTATACATGCCTTGTTGCATGTTCTGCGAAAGTAAACATACCAGTCGAAATTTAAACCTCTACACTAAAAGGCAGCAGTTCTAGCATGAAGAAATTGGCGCGCGTTTGAGAAAAAAATCAGTAATTTAAATTTATTCTGTCCGAATTTTCTGCATTGAATTTATCAATTTACCGAAAAATCGATATAATGTGATGAATATTTAGTTTTGAACTGTGTCCATTTAATAATTTGTTTATATTAGAGGTATTATTGCTAGGAATTTGAAGTATTTTCATTAAAAGCCAAACAGATATTGAGGAAAGTCTTCAATATATTTCATGTAATATCTTTTGATATATAAATATTTAGAAATCTCATCTCGTACTGAATATTTTAGGATTTAAGGATACTTACTAATATTGCGCGGATAGAAAGCTTTATAAATAACCTCTTCAGATATCTAAGTTCGTCCATCGGAACTCTGCAAACGGTTACGATATTCCTTGACCGGAAATAACTTTGCAAACTTTAAGGAAGAAACTTCCGGAGTTCAATTCAAGCACATTGCTGGTTTTTATTAAACAAATAAATGCGCACTCAACTCGGGAAAAATATAACCTTTCGCCCTCTACAAATACCTTTGTTATAGCCTGTGGGTTATTTGGATGGAAATAAATAACTGAATCGTGTTCGAAAGTTGAAATATGAATATATTTTCACGCATCATGAAAAACGTAAGCGAAATAACAAGGGTAAAATAAAAAAAAAGTTTATTACTCGGGTAAATGGAAAGTCAATAGTTCACAATTGATTAGCAAAGCAAGAATCGTCGGTTGCGATTTTTTGTACGCTTGTACATTAGTGTAACCAAAAGATATTTAAGTAAGAAGTACCGTAAAACAAAGGTATATGGTTCTGGTAGGCAAATGGTAACGGATTTTTGGAAAGGTATATATCAAGGTATATTGGAATTGTGAGTTCGTGGTTGTAGCGGATGAATAATTAAAACAATACAATTTCTGCTATCAGAAATACATTAATTTGCTATTTTCAAACTGTAAAAAATTTGCCACCTTATTGGAATATTGCTATATATAGAGAAAACATCAAGGGAAATTACCTTATCAGTACTTTTGAGTTTAACAGTATTAGCACATTCTTTCACTTCAAGAAAATTTCTTATACAATAATCATTGGTATTTATAATGTTGAAAATGCGACTGGCACATTGAAAGATTATGACAAGGGCTTTGGACACATGATAACGATTGGTCTGAGTGGACTGGAACTTGTTTCGCCTTACAAAGTCCTTACAAAAAACTTCAATACAAGATCTACACGACTATGCCGGTATGCATGCATCGTTGCTAGGAAGGATGAATAGCACTTTAACAAATATGTACTTAGCAAGGAATTATAAACATTTTTTTTATAGTCTTATTTAAGATACTATTCCATTTTTTTTTATTTTTTTAATTGAAAATCATGTTGACGTTCAACCTTCATCGACGTAAACTATCCTGTCCCTTTTAATGTGTTTTATGACGGATTTTCTGTAATCGTAAAAGTGTTTGTAATCTGGATCCCTATATATTTTGAAAAAGACAACCCTATTGTTGAAACGTAAATGCTCTAATGTAATTGGATATGTGTTACTTGAATTTAAAATTAAACACCGCTACATAAAAATGATTTTTTTTTATTATTTAATTCCATACGTATTACTGTCCATCAGGCACCTCATTATTTGCTATTGTTTGAAATTGAGCTTAGCCATCGCCTTTTTGATGTAAATTGCACACGTGAATCAAATGATCATTCAACAGTGTTGAGGCACTAAAAAAATGCCTAAATATAATAAATCGTTAAAATGCTACCAAGCAGGCTCATGCTTTATTGTAGGAATCACCGTATAACATAAGAGCAATGAAAGGAGCATAGCACTGGGATCGAACTCGAGCCCACCAGGCATCGTCAGCGCCCTCCGAGTGTATAAACCTCCCTTCATCGTTATCACATGTTAAACATTAGCTGCAATTAATTACCCACTACGCGAAAGAGAATTCAGCTTGTGCACTTCCTAGGAGGCATACGACAAACTCACACCCAAAAGCGATCACAGCATAAAGCTAGCAATGCAGTCATTGATCTCTAGCGCGGACAGTTCGTGGATTGCCATTTCCGCTAGATGTGCTCATATAAAACGCAAGTGAGACTGCGTATAATCGCGATTTCAAAAACGGCTTACCATGACGTAATTGAAACATCAAACAAGAATACCTATTATAGTCAAGCGATAAAATGTTACTAGGCTAGGTTCATGCTCTATTGAGAGCAATGAAAGGGGAATAGCCCCAGAAACCGTCCCGAGTTTCTACCTACCAGGTGACATCAGTATTCCTTCGATCCATTTTCATCACTATCGCATCTCAAGCTTTTTGTAGTCATTCACTACGCAAAGAGAGTTCACTTTGTGCACCCCCTAAGAGCCATACCTCAAACTTTCACCCAGCTAGCGATCACAGCTTAAAGCCGACAATTTAGTCATCTTCAAGTAAAGTAAATATCATTAAAAGTGCCCTTAAAGCTATCGGGCTGAAATACACATATTGTAAATACCAAAAATTAGCTCAATCGATGCTACTCCATTCGAGATATTAGCATAAGGGTGGAAAAAATCAATATTTTTTTCTCAGGTATTACTTACGCTATCACGTTCAAAAAGATAATCTAAGTAAACACCGATTATGGGCATTCTATAAAAAAATCAAGAACTAATTCCAGCCACTCAGTTCAAAATTATCACTATTTTCCCGGGTAGGTTTTTTGAGTTTGGTTTAAGGTGCCAAATTGGCTTTTTTTATATTAGACTACATACATTTAGGCTTACTATATATTCTTTTCAGATTTTTCTGTGTGGAAGAACATGTAAATAAAAAACAAAATCTTTTTGAATGATTTTAATAGGAGCAATTTGTTACTGGTCATTTTAGAGCTAAAATAATTATTCATTGATTAATTTCAGGACTATTTGTAAAAATGTTATTATTTTACCTTTTTTAGGGGTGATTTTTTTTTGAGTTGGTTTTAAGATGCCAATTTGACTTTTTATTATACATGAGTATATAATTATATTTGGGTTTATTATATATTTCGTCAAGTTCTTTCAGTGAAGTAATGCAAATAAAAAATAAAACCTTTTCGAGTGATCTTAGCAGCCGCATTGGGATTGGTTATTTTAAGGTTAAAATAATTATTCATTGATCAGATTCAGGATTATTTATATGTACATTTCAGCCCTAGTATCTATAAAAGCATCGACATATAAAAAAGAATATTATAACAATAAAATAATATTTAATTTTGGTCACGCTGTTCGAGGCTATCAGTATTTTCTCCTTTTGAGGGATGCTTTTTCAAGTTAGATTTAAAAATTCGAATTTAATGCTGAAATTTAATAGTAAAGATTAGTACAAATTGTGCTTGTTCCTAAGTATATACCACAATGTCTAGTAAAATGCTTATAAATAAAGTAATATTTCCTACATTTTCCTCTCAGTATAGCTGCTATAAAGTGGCAGTTTGCTTCGTAACAACCCAACACTATAAAATATTTTTCTGTATGTATGTCCAGTCTCATCAACATCATGGTACAAATATATAAGGTATGCTCTTGCTCATCTATTGATGACGCATTTTGGAAAATACGCCCACAGTACGCCTTACATCGCAAAATAATGTGCAAGTACATTCAAATAAAAATCCGATTTACACGATAACACAATAAGGTGAAGTATTTATATTTTCGCGAGCTTTTTGTTACTATTGCCATTGTTAAACTGCGACTTAGGACATTTGAAATATACCGAGTACCCCAAATTAAAATAAATAACACTTGTTTATTAGATAAGAAAACAAATCAAAAAGACTTGTTTATGGGAGAAAGGACTCTTCCTAATGTCTAAAACTCCCTTTACAAAATCATTCTTGAGTAACCAATTTTTAAATATTGAGATAGCGGTTTACAATGGAAATTCGCTGATATATCACAATTCATATTTTTCTTAACGGAAAGAAGTAAAAACTCAAGCAAACCTTGTTTTTATAATAATGGGACAATAAATCAAAAACTTGTTTTAGACGAGAGAAAGGCCTATTTAAACGTATCTGAAAATTGCCCTCTCCAAGGCCTCAAGTATCTTTGTAACCCCATCTAACTTTACCTTTTTTGCAAATGCCATCTCCAATTCTTTTTCATATTTAAATAATACTTACCAATCCAAATTTACTAACTTGTACCTGTAATAGTGGTTTTTTTTAAGAAGAAGAAAAAATGTTCTAAAACCATATTTTCTAGAACTTTCCCGGGTCTAACTGATGGAAACCTAATAAGTTTAATTACCCAGGTATACAAGTGTTCGAAGCGAACTCTGGTTTTTTGTCAAATGTAAATGAATTATTGTGCATCAATGAATTTTATCATTAACCCTATTTCAATATTTAAGAAAAGAAAATGGAACTGTCATCTAAAAAAAGGTTAAAGGTTACTAAGGGATGATTTTGTATAGAAGAAATATTAATAATGAGAGCTCTTCCCCCATAAAATTGTAATTATTAAAATAAAGGAGACACAAGAAGATCTTATTAAACAAGGTCCAATCGAACTTGCTAATGGCGGCCGATGACGCGTCTTGGACGAGTACGCAAACTTGGTTAATTTTCGTTCTCGAAACGAGCATACCATATACATTTGTACCATGTTCAACATAGTACACAGAATCAGGGACTCGAAGTAATTCGAAAATATAAAAAAAAAAGATGGAAAGAGAACTGCCGAGGAAGTATTACCCCCATCTATAAATTAACGCCCTCCGCGTCGGTATCTGGCGGGCTGTTTTCGAATTCCGCCCTTATTACAAACACTTAATCAGCATAAAAACCGTTAATGATGATTTATTGTTCGCTAGACTGGAATGTGATGATGTGTATCGATCGCCTGATGCCGATGCATAGAAAAGCTGTTGGTCGAATGAAACGTTACGCCTCCCACCGTGGTACGTAGATACATGGAATAGTACTAGGTAGAGCTCGTGATAAATTGAGGTGAATGTGTACCTAAATTGAGTTGTACACCGAGACGATTATAGTCCGGGTACACGGTGGTGGTACACCGTCGGGGCATGCAACTTCCTGAATGGAAAATAAATTAAGCACGGCCGCATAAATTCCGTGGTGAATTTATATACGGAATTTTCCGATTTTGTCGGACGATGCATTTATGATACGTTTTTTTAGTGGTACTGCCAACTGAAGCTTGGAATTTTTTTACGTAGGTGTATAGCGATGATGACGCAGACGCCAGCCTCCAATGATGAATATGGAAATTGCAAAAAATCGTGATGCTCTTGGAAAGAGTGTTGAAAAATATAAGCAGAGAGTTTAAAGTAGATGCTTCTTAATTTGTAGGCAAAACAAAACTGAATAGACTTCAAACGCTATTTCCGTTTCAACTGAAAATCTAAAGGTACTACGTTTTTTTCTTTGTTTTCTATGTTGGAAAGGTAATAAAGCAGAAGTGCAAGATATATATGAAGTTATTCAGATCTGAAATTCATTGAGACAAGTTTCACAAAAAAAAAAATAATTTTGATTGAGTCTATGAAAGGCCACAGAAAACCAATTTACAGAATAAAGATTACCGAGGCACAAATCACAAAAAAACATTCCCCGAAGTGCATCACCAGATTAAAATGCACTTAAAATATTATGTTCGGAAGTGCAATTCATTGAAATAATGGTTTGTGTCTAAATGATTTATTAAAATTTTTAAACACGTTCTATTTTATAAAACATACAATATTTAATATTAATAATTGTTTTCTGTGAATTTTCCGGCACCGAATTTGGTTTAGTCTAGTATCATAGCAGACGGTAGAATGTTCGTGCCATAAACGTTCAGTAATCATTTGTAGTACACCAAATAGTTGAATAAATGTCTAAGATTGGTCTCTTGGTAAACGTTAGCTCTTGAATACTCGCTTATTAGAGACAAAAAAATATAAAAAAAAACTCAGCTATTTTGAGCAGAATTCTCTATTTTTTTTTTATATAGCACACTTCATGTAGCTATGGTTTGATATGAACTTGGTCCGCTTCACACAATAACTATTGGAATACGGTTAATAAAAATTAAAATAGTCTAATCGTTGAATTGCTATGAAATCATCATAAAATTTGTCAGATATAATAACACGTTCATATTAAACGAATCATTAGAAGAAAGACCATAAAAGGAAAAAAAAACTAAATATTAATTAAAAGGAAAAATGGTTGGAACATTGTAGCTCTGAAACTTTATAAATTACCTGTTACTAGTGGCATCGTCCAACAACCAATAACTAGTTTTCATCATATGAGCGCCTCACATGAGTGTGTGCAATATGCTAGTATGTGAATATGCACGGATGATGCCTAGTTTTAAGCATCATTTGGTGTTAAGAGGTTGATGATGCTGTAGCTCAGATTAATAGGGACGTGAAAGAGGTATCGACATTTTTTTATAAATCACACCCCTTAATACTTAATCTGAATAAGATTGTGGCCATCTGTCGTATTTCGCCAGCGACACCCAAAAGCATCTGAGCAAGCAATTCTGGCAACTATTCTGGCTCACTATTTCGAACACAACAAGTACGTCTCAAATAAGTGGTGTAAAACCACTCCCTAAACAACGGAAAGTGAAGTGTGCAATCTTTTACAAAGAAGTGCGAGTGGCTAATTTACGACTAAAACGTTAATAATGATGTTTTAAAGTGCTCATCTACGACAAAAGATCTGGGTATTTGGTTTGAGGCAAAATTAAATTTTGCAGATCATATAAACCACATAGTTTGCAGTGCATATAAAAGCTATGGATTTATTTATCGCAACTGTAGAGACTTCAGAAACATTGGGTGTTTGGGGATATTATTTTTTGTGTTCATTCGATCGAAACTTGAATATGCATCTCTAATATGGTACCCATTCTATTCCACCCACGTTAATTCTATGGAATCTGTGCAACGAAGATTGCCGAAATACTTAATGTCTTTGGAGGATTGCGTTTATCCTGCAAGAGGATTTGATTATACAACTATGTTGAATAGATACAACTGTATATCTCTTAAAGATAGGCGCTTCACATATTCTCTTAAATTTTTTAAAACATTTTAAAATGATAACATTGATTGTTTAAATTTACTGCAGAAAATCCATTTCAAGACGTTGAGAACAGAATCAGCGCAAAAAGCATATTTACAACAAAGGAAAAACGCACAATAAGAAATAGGAAAAGGAAATCTAGTAAGGAACGCCTACTTGAAGTAAAAGAAAGCCATAAAAATAATGAAATACGAAGCCTTTACCAAGGTATTAAAGGAGAAGGAAAGGGATACCAACAAAGCCAATATATTTTAAGAATTAAACAGGACAGTTGATGGTAAATGAGAATGAGATTGTAGAAGAGTGGAAGGATTACTCTGGTGAGCTCCTAAAAAGATGAAGGAGACGAGAACGAAAGAGACGAAGAGATGACAGAAGGACAAATGACGGTGGAATTGCCATACCTAATAGAAGTCTAAAGAGTAATAAGACATTTAAAAAACAGAAAACGGTGGAAATGGTCAAGCATGAAGGTACGATTTTAATGGAGTCGGTATGTCAGTTAATATTCAAAATTTAGGAAGAGAAACTACCTGAAAACTGGATGAGGACATACTACTTCCGAATAATTGCGTTTATTGCAATAACTATTACAATAACGGTCAAAATGGATTGGGCACAATACAATGATATAATGTGTAACATTACATAAGAATAAAATTGTCAACATGTACAAATTAAAATTAATCTATGAATAAGCATGCAAAATACAACAATTATCAACGAAACCAGAGAAGGACGCAGATATTGTATAAAACATGAGTAACAAACAGTTAATGCATTATAGGGCACGCATCAAAAAATTCGTCGATGGTATAGAACGCATTTTCCAATAAATAATTAATAATAATAAGCCATGATGCGAGAAATACTTCACTCCAATAATAACTGGACTTTTGTGCGGTTAGAATCCTGTGGAATAGTGTTTTGACATTTTCTTTCGTTTCACTATTATAACTATGATTATCATTATTTTTTTTTTTCAAAGTGTTTATGATTTTTGTGTACGAATTTTAATATACTAACACTTGCCAGGGTGAGCATTTTTCCAGGCACAAAAGCTTGTCTATACGATTGGTCCCTTTTTAGGCTACACAGAACTCTCACGGCACGTTTCTGCAGTAGAAAAATGCGCTTAATACTCGTCGACATACCCCAGAACTCCACGCCATAGCCACATTATGAAGTCGTCCTGGCTGCTTGGTATATACAAACTTTTTTTTTTATTCTAAGTACACTATATATGGCAGTGGTCAATCCCCCCCCCCTCACACCGGTTAGTTCATTAAAATGGACAGACCAGGTTAGCTTGCTGTCAATATGAAGACCAATGATTTTGTCACTGCTAGGGGTTCCTCGTTCACTCAACGAAAAGTGTTAGTTTACTGGATGTTTCAGTCTTTCTGATCAGTTCTTCTTTGGTTCTGTCTTTTACAACCAGCGACGTTTCATCAGCGTACAGACAGACTGTGTCTGGCACAACATTGTCGACGAAGTCGTTCAGGAATATTTGAAATAGCAGTGGACCCAAGATGGAACCTTGAGGAACACCGCGCTTTATGTTCATCATTGTTGACTTTTTGGAGGAAAGCTCGATATACTGCTGACTATCACACAGGTAAGATTCATAAGGAGGTGACCACGCAAATTATAAAGAACTGGCGCTCTTAAATGGGGCCTATAATGTCTTACCCACAATTCTCAAGAACAAGTTGTCACTACGAATAAATAGAGAAATAGGTGGATACCAATGTGGATTTAGGAAAGGCAAATCGGCGGTGGATCAGATGTTTATCTTAAGAGAACTGTAGTCGAAGAGCTACGAATATAAGAAGGATACTTATTTGCTATTTACTGATTTTAAGTAAGCGTACGACGAAGTACGAAAAAGAGAATTATGTAGGACCTTAAAAGCACCAGGAATAACGGGAAAGTTATACAATTTAATAAAATCAACATCAAAAGGAACTGAAAACAAAGCACGAGTAGGATCAATGGTGTTAGAGATGTTCAAAGTTCAAAAAGGATTAAGAGAAGGAGGTGCATTGTCGTCGGTTCTGTTTATAGCTTTAAGCTTCAATATATTGTCAGGAAAAAAAAAACTAAATAAAAATAATCTTCCCTCATGGTCTAGTAATAGCAACAAGGATGAAGAAAGTACTAAAGGTAGCAGTTTTAAAATTGGATGTTACGGAGTGTGCTTTGGAAATGAGCCTACAAATAAATGAGAAAAGGGCGAAATACATGAAACGGACGGACGATATAGTTATGTGAGGATCAATTATTTTAAAACTATGAGCAGCTCGCGGGCAAGATTATAAGTCAGATTGTCAGTGGATGTTTGGAGCAAAAGAATAAGTAGTACTGACAGTTTGAGACAAGAGAATATTAGAAAAAGTTTACGCAGGTGAAAAAGCGCAAGACGAATAGAAAGAAGAACAAAGACAAAAATACATAGTCTACAATAAACTTGATATTGTAACAGTATAAAGGAACAAAGGCTCAGATGGTTGGAGCACATTATAACAAAACAGACAAACCAGAATGGCGAGAAAGATATTTGAAAGTACTATTGGAGGAAAAAAGAGGGTAGTAAGCACAAAGGAAAGGTGGTGAAAAGGGAAGTATGAGACACGCACAAATAAAGATTACTAAGTGGAGAGAAAAAACGCAAGCATTATTATTTTAGATAACTCTTACTTGCTACTAAATTTGCAAATTGGTTGTAATTTCACTGTAGCTTATAATAAAAGTAACTGTGAACATGAATAAATTTTAGACAAATTTATGTATAGAATGTAATTTAGACGTGATCTTAGATGGTATACTTAAGATTGTGTATCAGTTTTCAATATTACATCGAAAATTAAATTCTGAACCTATCGCAAAGCAGTAGATGGTAATTTTAAACCGACCGGATCAATTTCGAACAGGAATTTGTTGAATAAATTACATGGTGACCGATGAATAACATTAGCCTTTATTCTTAACGTTAAAGTTCGTCCCAAGAACGCCAGACAACATTGTACCCAGACGGCCATCGACATCTCCCATTCTCTACGCGCGCCCGCTTGAAATGGCATACCCTTTGCATAAACCAATTTTGGCAAGCCGCAGAGGTATTTCTGCGTACAAAAAATTGCGATCCCGGACACTCGAGAATATTCAACTTACTAGCCCCATCTAGGCTGCTAGAATTAGTAAACGAAGCGAGCGCGATTCGATAGTTTAATCAGTTTTACCGATTTAACGTTTGCGAGGGGCGCAAATAATGGGATTGAGCTTCTTTATGTTTGAAATTGCAGTCGATGGGTATAAATACAAAATGTTATTTGCTTTTCCACCGTTTTGCTTCATTTATTCTTGTTAGATTACTCAACTGACTAAAATTAAAACTTTTCTAACAGGATAAATAAAATAATATTGATTAAAAATTGATAATCGTCCAATGTTTTTCCTTTTAAATTTTAATTATCAACAAAATCTAGCAATCTTTAAATTCTTTTTTTCTTGGTTTTTAGGTCGTCAATATTAAAAACATGAATGAGTACGACGTTTCGCTTTATTGAAAGCTTTTTCAAGTATATAAATAAATGTAAAAAGTGTAAATTATAAATAAAATGTTTTTGTTTAATAAATGACAAATTGCTTTGTTTACTATAATTTTGAATATATTATTATGTTTTATTTAAAGATTGCGTTTTAAAATAGGATGTTTTGATTATTTGTTTTTGAATTTTGTAATTAAATAGTTCTTTAAAAATATTGTATTTAGTTATAAAATTAAATTATATAATTTTGTGAAATATTGTATATGGGTTTTATCATTGACTGCATTTTTGTGTTTCTAAATTTGAATTATTTCAAGTATATTACGTGTTTTTAAATTTTGTTCTTTGTTTAAAATTGTTACGTTGTTGAAATCAAAGGTATGATATTGAGTTATTTCATGTTTTTTAAAGCTGTAAGATTTTTATTATATTTGTGTCCTTTTATTCTACTTTCCAAATATTGCATGGTTTCACCTATATATACACCATTACAATTTAATTAATTTTAATATACAATATTTCACAAAATTATATAATTTAATTTTATAACTAAATACAATATTTTTAAAGAACTATTTAATTACAAAATTCAAAAACAAATAATCAAAACATCCTATTTTAAAACGCAATCTTTAAATAAAACATAATAATATATTCAAAATCATAGTAAACAAAACAATTTGTCATTTATTAAACCAAAAGCATTTTATTTATAATTTACAATTTTACATTTATTTATATACTTGAAAAAGCTTTTCAATAAAGCGAAACGTCGTACTCATTCATGTTTTTAATATTGACGATCTAAAAACCAAGAAAAAAAGAAATTGAATATTATATACATGGTCAAGATTTGAAGCTTTAAAATCTAGCAATCTATATAGACGTATTTTACACATACTTTTGCCTTAGAGACTTCAGGAATAAATATTTTTAATTGATAATAGGTCAGTTTGAAACTCATTTGAAAATTTTATAGATATTATAACAAAAAGATAACATATACAACGCAATTTAATTTATATTTCAATTCATACCTCCTCCCTAAGTCATAAATAAATTAAAATAAACACACAACTCATGAAAAATATTTAAGTATCTCTTAAAAAGATATCCCAAATAAAGGATAGTCGTCTCCCTTACTCAGACTGGACTGATTGTTCTTTATTTCGTGCATATACAACAAATAGAATTCGAATCATGTGTATTAGGTGCTTTACTCTCTATACACAGTTCTGTTTCCGCACGAATAGGAGAGAAATTGTGTGATAAAGCTCTACAGTCCATTTTTTTTTTAAAAAAGTAATAGACGCTTGTTTTGGGTTCATTATTTAATTCCGGTGAAGCTCATTGCAAAAGGCTGATTTTTTTTTTGGAATGTTTATTACACTTTTCAGAAAGCTCTGAAGGGAATCGTTAGTAACAGAAAATCTGTATTACTACAGACTCGTCCCCAAGACAACGCTCTCCAGTTTATCAATTACAGAGAGAGAAAAAATTCTTTTAAGTCAAAAGAATATTTCTTTGCCGCTATTTAAAGAAATATTTATTTGCTCAATTAGCAGGCATTTCTTTCAACCGTAAATAAATACTGTTTTCAGTTTCACTGATAGAAATACGTATTTACCAAAAAAAAAAATGTATTAATTGAAAGCAACGTTTCGATCAATACATTGATCTACTTCAAGCTATACTGAATAAAATAATAAACCAATTAGTTGTAATTTCATTTAAATTATTACCTATACATATGAAATTAAATTCCCTCTAAAATCCTTAAATAAAAATTGTAACAATGCTTCCCAATTGATGTAAAATTTTGTAATAAACAGTAACATCACAATCAAAGGTGCATAAAGAAAAAGGCATAGTAAAATTCACTACAGTTGGGGTATGCCATACTATAAGCGATATTTACAATAGTGACACCTATCGAGGTAAATGCGAAGTACCGCGTTATTGTTTGTTTGGCAAAAGTAGTTACTGGTACAGCACTTTTGTGGTATAACTGGCACCACAATAATAGTAGTTCTTGTAACCATATTTACTAGTGAATTGAATGCCATAATATTATGGATAAGTTAGTGGTGGAAAATACTATTTACATACTAAGCGAAATAGTACAAAATTTTAACGTTTTACCGCACGTACTGCCAGCAAAACCCCAGATATTCCTCAATGCTTCAGTTTAAATTTGGAACTTCTGAATATCAGCTCCCAAATGTATAACCTATTCTAAATGTTTATTTTTATTTATTGGTTTGATATTGCGGAGGGCCTTGTTATTGTTAATCCTATGGGGGAAATTATATGATACTTGCTCCTAACGGTAATTTAGCACCATTTGGAAAAATTAATTATATTGTCCCATTTAAAATAAAACTTATTTAAGTTTAATAATAAGTAAAATCACAAAAAGATTGGTGTTTAAGTAAACTAGAATAACAACAAGTTCGTATTCCAATCTTGGTTTCATTCAAATTTTTATTCTGCTACATGATTCAGTCTTAAGACCATTATCAGGCAAAAAACGTCAAAATTGTAAATATAAAAATGCTGTGTCAATAACACAATTAAACATGTGTAGAGAGGAAACATTTCAACAACTTAATGTTATCTGATTTTGATTTTAACTTTGAAGATTGTTTTCTCTCTACACATGTTTTATTGTTTTATTGACACATTCATCATTTTATATTTAAAATTTTGCCAGAGAAGGAAGCAGAGATAAGGAGCAGAATGAAAATTTAAATTAAGCCAAGATTGGAACACGAACTTGTTGTTATTCTATTTTCCTTAAGTTTATTTTTTATCTGAATATCACTTTCAGGTACAATAAAATCACGTACAACCAGTTTTACCTATGGTGAATGTGTAATGTCTACTTTGACATTAGTCAATTTAAATCAAAATGTTAAAGTTAAGTGAAAGCCACAAAATAATAGGTGCTTTCCATTTATCGCAATGGATCACTTCACTTCAGTTTTGTGCGTTAAATGAATTTGACGAGTTTGAACAGTTCGTAATTTAACGCAGAAAACTGAAATGAAGTGAATCAACCGGTAAATGGAAAGCAGCCAATATTATCCAAATTTTCCAATAATAAGAGATGTAGTACATTTAACATAAATAGAAAGAAAAAAGAAGTATTGAAAGAAAAGCAGGCTCTGGAACACCAAGAAAATCAAATGAAGAAGAAGATGAATTATTAGTAATTGTATAAGAGAGAATCTTTCAAAACCGCAAGAAATGCTGCTTATGAAACTAATTTTTTTGCAACATGGTCTACAGTATCCCGCAGAATTAAAAATTCTGAATTAAAACATTGTTCCAGTGCCAGAAAGGAGTTATGGTCAAAATAAAATAAACGAGTTCGAATTTTATTTGAATTATATTTACCGTTAATTTTTGAGATAATGTAATTTTGGACGAAACAATCTTCCAGTCTAGCCACGATGGCCACATGTGTGTTTTTTGTCCAAGAAATACAAGGTCTGATGAAAAATACGTGATCCGCCAAATAGATCTGGAAAGTTTTAGTTAACTAGGCATGGATGTGTGTACACAGTGTGGGATTTGCGTGGTATATTGAAGGTCGGCTAAACTCACAAAGGTATCTAGGTAATTTTAGAAAAGTGATGTTACCGTCAGTATCGCAAACTTACTCTGATAATGCGTTCATATTCCAACAAGATAAGAGCCCTGTACACACTCTCAGAGCCATTACTAGGGTGAACGGAACGTTTAGCCATAGTGTATCTTCAAGGCAGTAAAATCACTCCCCCCAATTCGTGTATCTAGTATCAGTGTTAGTCGAATCTTGATACGAGAGTGCAATTCTCCGTTAACGTTTTACGCATTGTAAATGTAATACAATATCGGGCGTAGAAAATCCCAGAAGACGGCCATTGTTTTATAATGTAGAAAAGTATATCGGTGAATTACAGGATTTACATCAAGATGGTGCCATTGTGCTGGCACAAATCGGACTGCACATTGGTGCTGGTGCATCTGCTCCGTTATTTACCTATAAAGATTATTTTAATTATGCGTGTGTTACATCCGTTGATGTTGCACCGTCTTTTTCAAAATATAAGCGAGTCTTATCATCACGATGAAAGCGGTTTAGTGAGAAAAATCTTGAAACATTTTATGCTACAAACTTTTCAGCAATTCTATATCATTTCTGCTATTTAAATAAAGTAAGGGGCATATATATAATATTTACAGTTAAATAAATAAATGATTTTACTCTTTCCCGACACTGTACGGTGTACTTGTGTTAAACGTTAATGTCACATATAAAGTCGACCACTCTAGTCATTACGCAGTGGTGTACCGATAGGAATATCGAATTATTACCTTGACCATCACGTAGCTCAGATCTAAACCCTATTCATAACGTTTGGGGTTTAATAGTAAAACGCATTTACACAATTTTACAATAATTTAAGAGTATGTAATGCTAATGAGTTATGGGCAGCAGTTTAAAATTCTTGGGAAGAATTAAACGCGAATCAAGAGCTTTGAAGAAATTTAATCTTATCTATAATAGCAAGTTGTAGAAGCCAATGGTGCTACAACTAAATACTAATTCTCATACTTATTTATTTAAAACGCCAATAAATAAATATATTATTAACTACCAGGAGCAATTTATCTTTCTTGTTGCTTCTGTTCGTGTTGCTATCGATTTTATTAAGAAAATTTGGCATGTGATACAGACAGCTAGCAGCTATACGAAACCTACGACTTGTGTCAAACCTAAAGTCACTTTATATTAACAAATAATCTTAAAAACATCTCAAATTGGCATTCAAGTTGTACGCGATTTTATTGCCAGCCAGTGTACATTTATTAGTAACACGGATTACAACGGATATTACTATACTAACATGTTCAAACTGTATATAGATTTATGTACATATTGAGCACACACTTTGTTTTGATCTAACATCTTTATTTTTTTACTGTAAGCACATATTATTTTTAAATTAACAAATAGATATACTTACCGTTAATTTAATTTTTGTAATAATTTCTGTTTCGAGAGATACGTTTAATTGTATATTTGCTTTGAAAATAAATAGTTATTGTTCCATATATAGTCATAAAATATATTTAATTGTAACACAATTGTATTTTACTATTCACAACTACAATTTTTCTCAGTATACCGAATTGCCTTTTTCAGTAGGTCCTCGCTTTTATATTTTCCGTGAAAGTGATCCGAATATTTTAATCTCAGAAAGTACGTTTACGTAATTGTAATATGACCCCAAACAAATTCCAGCGGCCTAACTTTTTTTTTTGCGAAAACCAACCTTCTGACCTACCTACTTCACTTTATGCACTCGCGTCACGCGAAATACCCGTGAAACTGTCACAATAAACAAGCTGCTTAGAAGCAAAAAGATAAAAAAGATGCCCACGCCAGAAAATATGAGAGTCAATTACGCTAATTAGCACATACTACTAGCATCACAATTAAAGAGAGATGCGCTTATAATGCGATCGAGCAGGGCTCATTGTTGCGTATGTTGTACCTGCCTATCATTTTACGCGGCCATTAACGAAATGAAACGATCAATCAACAAAAAAACGGCCACTAGGCAGAGAGGTAGCAGCGTTGCTTACACTTTATAATAGACAATTAAAACGCGAAAGCACTACGCGAAATTAAAAGCAATAGCTATTAAATTGCGCTTTACTCGGCACTCAACACCTGGCAATATTGGGTTACATATTTTGCTAAATGCTCTCAGAGACAAGAGATGTAGCTGTTATGGACATTTTAACGTATATGTTTTCATATAATTAAAACAACCTATTTGGCACTACATATTTTATTTACGTCGAGGAAATTGTGTTAGTTGTTTATCAGTTAACTAACAATGCGTGTGAATGTAAAATTAACATTTAAAATCTTATTTTGACCTTACGAAAGTATTTCGTTTAACATTTTTCTGTATTAATAATAATAATAATAATAATAATATATTAATCCTGTGTACATTACAAAAAATGTGTTGGATAAGTCAAAATAAAAATAAAGATAGGTTACACACAATTTACACAAACATTAGGTATGTCTACATATAGTACATAACTCAAAGTACTCCTCGATGGAATAAATACAAGATGACAGATAAAAAGCTTTTAATATGCCGTTTAAAGATGTTAATTGATATTATATTTTGATATTTCTGAGGCAAGGCATTAAAAAGTTTCAAACCCAAAACATTGGGGGAATTTTTGGAAATATTTAGAGAATGTTTAGGGACACGGAAATTTTGCTTTGACCTAGTGTTATGTGCGTGAAATTGCTCGTTGCGTTGAAAATTACCTCTGTTCGCATAAACGTAATTTAAGAGTTCGTATATGTGTATGGCAGGCATAGGTAAAATATTCTACCTTTTCAAATAAGGCCTGCAAGACTCTGTGCAGTGAACTCCAGCCATACATCGGATTATGCGTTTCTGAGCCAAAAATACAGTCCTGTTAGCAGGCGATGCTCCCCAAACCGTGATGCCGTATGACACTCTGGTGTGCACATTCATTCACATGACCATCTACCAGTGTTGGGCAAGATAGGAAAAGTGTATAAATTTCTACAAGGACTAGATACACTCGTGTTTATTCGCGCCTTGAGTGGGGAGCAGTGTTAACTAGTGACTTATTGAGAGCCGAAAAAACACGAGTATGTATAATCGATGTAGAAATTTATTCACTTCCGCAAGCTTGCTCAACACTGCCATCTACTTAGTTCAGATCAATGCCTAAATCTAAAACTATAAAAAATGTTGAAATAACCGTTTCGCCTATACCTACCTGCTTTGTGCTGTAGATTCAGATATGCAAAAAAATAATATCTAAAATTCGCATTTATAAAGAGAAAACCATATCTGAACGTGAGACAATTCAAAAAATTAAAACAAAATACATGAACAGAATGTGATTGACAAGAGAAACTTATTATGACCGTATAAATAGCGTATGAGAGCGTACACATATAGAAATATTGTTGATGATAGCTTAAGATATAAATATCAAAACACAATTATCTAAACGTACTGTTTAACTAAGATACATAAGCCATAAGAAAGAACTATCTAATCAAACTCATTTCCTGTTCAAGTGGTTCTTCGACTTTAACCATTCACCTGTGCATTAAGGTAGGGTAGTTAATAGTCGATATGCTTTTATTGAGGAGATGACATCGTGCTCTTTGCTAACGAAGTTTCATTATCATTTAATGTTAGTTCACTATTGCCCATATATCTGTTGATAATCTTGTGAAATGTTAATAAAAGAAAATTGATAGTAAATGTCTTTCGGATGTTGTCGCGTTGTTGTTTTTTAGGGTAACGTTTTGCTGATCGTACTGCCAGCTTCTTCAAAAGTTTTCCAAAGACTGACGTTGATCAACCATGTTTGACCCAAGATATTAAGGAGTTACACAAATATATATGATTTCCAATATTATACATATATCGATTACGTTGTCCTAATAGAAATTTCAAGAAAAACGCTGTTGCAATTATAGCTAAGAATTTCAGTTATTATAAATTATAATCCAACAGTAAAAAGAGAAAGAGTGTCTAAATATGATTCATAAATAGACGACTGAAAAATTACAGTGGTTCATTAACGTGCCCTTCCTAGAATGCAGATCTCCTTTATTCCTTCATAGTGTGGATAAGGTCGATGTTTGCTTGCAAAGGTATCGCCTATGCTGCTAGGAAGAAGTTACATCTCCACTTATACGGAAAATACCCTCTGCGAGGTGGTTCAAAGAGGACTTAATTTTACCAGAAGATGGTGTCAATCAATGGGACGAAATTGGAGAACGGAGGTTAAATACCTAGGCTTAACCTTGGACAATAAACTTTTCGCGAACAAACACGAATATGAAATAACAAACAACGATAAAGCCCTGATATTGTGCAGAAACTTTGCAGGAAAGAATTTGGAATGCAAATCAAAAATACTGCCTTGGATGTATTACAGCGATAGTGAACCGATCATCTCTTATGCATCACTAGCTTGGAACAAAAGTACTAATCTGGCCACCGCAAGAATTAACTTCTCGAAAGATTAACATACGGTGTGCGTAATTGGGGTTATGAGAACCTTCTCAAGAGCAGCTATCGAGGTAATACTAGATGTTACTCCTCTTCACATTGTGATAAAAAGAACCACACTCAGAATGAACAAGAAAGGGATGATTAGGCATAGGCCTCAATCTCCTGGCAGGCATCAAACCTGGGGCATGCCCCGGGATGACATGTCAAAAAATTCAGCTTTGTAAAGGGATTTACCGCAAAGCTCAGCAACAATAGCGTGTGGGATGAAAACACCATATTGTAATTGAATAGAAACGCCATCAAATGGTACACGGATGGCTCCAAATCGGTTTAGAACCAAGTACTTCGAAAGCTTGGGGAAATCCTCGAGTATCTTTCAAGCGGAAACACACGCTGTTGAAAGATGCATCCAGTTCAATATTGACAGGAATTACCGAAAGCAGGAAATCATTATGTATGATAGTCAAGCAACCACGAACGCGCTGAGCTCATACGAAATCAGTTCCAAGATGGGCAGGGAATCGAAGTAACCCTATCATAAGTTCCGAGTCACACAGGAGTGGAAGGAAACGAGATAAGAGATAATCTTGCCAAAATGAGGCTGGAATACCATTCCTAGGACCTAAACCTTTTATGAGATAAGTAGAGTATAATACCGACAAAACTGAAAAGCAAAATGGAGCAGATAAAATCCAGTTATTGGAAAATCTTCAGGAAAGGAGGAAAGCTAAATTTTTCTGGTAACCTATATCCAGAAGAAGCTTACGGAATGCATCAACCTGAGTAAGAACAATATCCGCACATTAATTACCTTCAGGTCATTGTAAATTGAAAGGATGTCTGGGTAAGCTTGGATTAGCGAAGGAATCTGGATGCAAATTTTGTGGGAAACAAGATGAAGCACCCATCCATCTCCTCTTAAATTGCGTAGCACTGTGCAACTCAAGGACGTTGCACCCAGAGAGCATGTGAAATCGAAGAGACCTATCGAACCTGGACCGTTCTCATATCTTGCACTTTCTAAGAGGATTAGATTGGAACGATATCTGTAAGACAGCATATGTAATATCACTTTCATTCATCTAACACACATACCTGAAGCATGAACTAAATAGTTGGTGAATGACAAAGATTTGATTTTTTACACAAAGAATTAATGTCGGCTCGAGTCTTAAAAAAAATAGATCAAATTTTAATTAGAATCAGTAACCAAACAGATTGTATAATCCGCTAATGACAGAATGGAAATAAACAAGTAGTAGCAACTCTGACAACCCAACTGATCCAACCAGCATTATTTGGGTTGCCTATGTTTGTGATCAGGTGGTCTGTATAAAATGGAGGAGGCTTTATGCATGCAGATGTATATTACCTGAAATTAATACTTACTATAGACTTCGTAAGACGAACCAGAGTTTTCTTAACGTTTTGCTAGAAACTGTACTTACTCAAGCATATAGACATCCTTATTTTTTCTTGTAAACGTTCTACTTTCAATTAAGTCCTGCTTGAGACAACGGCGTGAGATGGACCAATGTAATTATCTTACTTCATCGCCAGACCGAAAATTCCCAAAGTTTACATAATTAACAATTTAAATAGAGTATCGGGTGGAGAGCTCCTCGCGAGCTTTTAAGAACGTGTTCGCGCGTAAACGCGGATCGACGATGAATTTGGCGTGTGCAGTGGCGACCGACCGGAGCTTACATAGTTACCATTCCCGGCCCCTTATCTAATTTGATTCAATCGGGAAAGCGGATGATAAAAACGGAGCGGAGCAGCGGATGTAGTACCCGCCGAGCCGTACTCAGGCTCAGCAGGCCTCAGCTACTACATTCCACGTCGCGTTTTCCGCATACTTTTTACTCGCGTATATTATCCGCTATCGCTGCGCAGTAATCTCTGAAACGTTGCCGCTCGCTCGTCTGTGAAAATGTTTATCTAATGAATGCCATTTTGGAAATTCCAAATCGCACCGCGGCAGACTGCTATTAGGGCAATTCATTTTTGCATACTTGCAATATAAGAAAGGCCTTGGAAGTATAGTGCATTTTAAGACAAACGGATATCATTTTTAACTTCTATAATGGTTTTATTGCGTCTTTCTTTATAGGCACTAGGTTCCGGTTCCGCCTTTTCCTAGTTGTGTGGGATTCAGAAACTCCCTAAAGTTCTTGTAGCCACTTATGCATTACTTCACCATTTCTATTCTCTTTGTGCAAGTAGTTCTTTTCCCACTTTTCTTTAGCTTCTATTGTTCTTCTTATTATTGTATATGTTTCCATTTATGCGGTATCCGTTGTTGTTAAACCCTCTATAATGCTGTTTTTGTTGAAGGTACTCCCTGTTTCGTGAGTAGTCTACTCTGCTTTCATGCCACCTCCCACAGTCGAAAAGTGCGTGTGCTACGTAGTCACACTTGCCGCAGTAGAGGCATTCGGCCATGTCTGCTCTGTGCCGTTGGTGCAAGTACGCGCAAAGACACCCATGCCCCACAGGGTTTGCGTTGTTTAGTAGTCTACAGCGCCATACCTTCTTCTTCATGGTCTCCTCCGTCTCCCTGGGGCACTTTAATCGGTATTAGGGCGATGAGATGTCCACCAGAAGTTGTTAAAGTGCCTTATCTTCGCTGGCCGCAGTAGGACCTATTTTCATTAGTAACCTTTGTTCTGCCAGTTCTTAGCTTTTACAACCTTCCTTTTAGCTTGACCAATGCTGGAGATATCTATATAGTCCCGAGCTCTTTTGGTGGAGACTTTGGGTGGAGGTATACCCTGAGACTTGACCAAGCTTGTTCGAGGAAGCGCTCGCCCTCAGCCACTCCCGCGACGCTAAATCTTGTATATATTTCCGAAGAGGAGGGATATTCAGGTCGTCGCGGATTTGCTGGTTTCGAATCATCCATGGAGCACCCACTCTTTGTCGTAATACTCGACTCTAAAGGACCTCCAGGGTGTTAAAATGGATATTGACCATAGTCACAAGGGATAGCGTCCCATAGGTAAGTATCGGCCTCATCGGCTGTATACAAAAGAACTTTGGACCGAAAGTCCACCTGGCTGCGCCTAGACAGGAAAGGCATTAAGTTATCCCTTGCTGCCTGAAATTTGGTTTTGAGACTCGATACGGGCTGGCGAAAGGTTAAACCGCGATCAGGTTGAGCCCCAATTATTTGACCTCATTAGCCAGCGAGATGACTTTCCCTTCGATGTTAATAATTCTAGAGTCGGGAACTGTACTTGTGCTAGTGAAAACGCACAGCCTTGCCGGGATTCATCTGAAGCCTCCAGCGCACCTCCCACTCGACGATATCGTCAATTGCCATATCTTCTATCCAGCCAGATTTCAAATTGGTATTAGCATGTGGGTCCACCTTCCATACTTCGCTTTGATCCACCTGCTTTGTCATTCTTTCACAAGGTCAGCTCTCGCTTCCTTCTTGCTCTGACCGGCATGTCGTTGGTTTCTTTCAGTGATTAAGACGTCTATTTTGGTCCGCCGATGTTAGGTAGTAGCTTAGCTAATGCCGACGTTGTTTTCTCTGCTTTCACTATTGTCTTATTTAGGTACTCAGAGTAACTAAGGTTTTTGGTCTATCCAGATTCGCAAATACGTCAGAGATTTGACAGGGGTAAGGATGGTTTCTTTTGGATCTTAAACTGCAACTGTATATTTTTCCCTTTTTGGTAAGAAAGATCGTTTCGGTCTTTTCAGGTGCTAGCTGCAATACTCGTTTTCGACATTCCAATCAGTGCTGCATTCGCCTTTTCCATTAGTATTTCTTCGTTCTTCGTTGTTACAACTTGCCAATGTCATCCGCAAATCCAACAAGTGTTCTTTGCTCTGAGAGTTTCATTCGCAGCAAGCCATCATACATATCATTCCATAATGTTGGGCCCAGTGCAGAGCCTTGGAGTACTCCACTGGTAACTGCTGTCGTCTTTCTTTCTCCTTCTGCTTCCAATACTATTTTCCTTTCTAATAGGCAATGATATTCTACAGAGTCCCGTCTATTTTCCTCTTCTTTAACTCGTCCAGTATTGTACTCTACGGCGCGCTGTTGAATGCGTCCCGGACGTCCTGTGTTATCACCGCGCACAATTTGCGGAATCTCTCAGAACAACAGCAAAGCTTCATTCATTGCGTCTACGGTTTGTTGGCCTTCCAAATTGTTTCTCTTCCAGTCCACTCGTTCTCTCGAGCTCCTTTTTGACCCTTTTCAAGTTTAGCTGCTTAGAATGGAAGCTCTAACCCTTCTACATCTAAGAGGTCTTGTCGACATCTATTGGTTTATCTCCTCTTCGTTTTTTAGTAAGGCTAGTTTTGACACTATCCATCTTACTGGGAACTATGTACTTCCGTCCAAGTTGTTATAAACAGGTAAAGCAAGTTCTGATTTATTTAGTACTACTAGTTTTATAATTTTGGGTGAGATGTTTCACGGTCCTGATGCCTTTTTTATCTTCAATTTGTCACTTGCGATTCATAATTCTTCTATCGCAAATTCGTGGAACTCGGTATTAACATTCTTTTGATCTCTTTTGTGGGTGCCTCGAAGAAGAGATGATGTGCTATCCTCTCTGTTGTCATCACCAACAATTGCGGCCGTGGCGCATACCCTATCATTTGCTTCATTGCTATCTTGTATCCATTTCCCCATACACCACTATTTAGATTATTGCGTACCGATTTGCTCTCTTGGCCGTTTTGATAGCATTCTTGAGTGACTTCATTTCATAGAATGCTAGTGACTTGTGGTGAGCTTTCAATACGTTTCTGACGTACGAGCCCCATTTCTTTATGCATTCGACGCGGACCATAGCTATTTCTTCGTTCTACCAGTGTACTGGCATTTGTTTGTGCATTCCTCTCCTTGACATTGCTTCGTTACAGATCTTCTCTAAGATTTCTGAGAAGTAATTGGCTGTTAACGGACTTACGACTTGGATTTTCTCCAAGATTTTTTCCGCTTTTCCTCCTCTATCTCCAAAAGAAAGTAGCTGTGATCGCTCAGGGATGCTGCGTCACTCATTTCCCAATTCCTAATTTTCTTCGCTATGTCAAATATTGCTATAGTCAGATCTAGCCCAGAGAAGTATCTTGCTCGGTGTAAGGTGAGCTTACACCTACTGCGGCAAGAATTACTTGGGCCCTCATTTAAAGGGTATATACGATTTATTAACTTACACCTTATGAATCCCCACCCCCGGATTTTAATTTTGAATTGTTTGTAATATACACTAAAGTTGTTTTAGTTAATCAGCTGTCATTGATAATTATGAAATCAATATATTTTAGTGTGATATTTATGAATCATTAAAATAAATCCTCAATTACCTCGTGCATATAAATGGATGTATAACGAAATATGCAATACAATAGCACCTTTAATTATAAATTTGCAATACAATTCAGACAGAAACAACAATTTGCCTGACGACTCAATTCCAGACGATAATTTATGAAATACGCTAGGTATAAACGGTATAAACCTAGCGGTAAGTGTGCATTGCCTTCCTTATCTTTTTCCGCCTTAAACTAACCGAACTATTTACTTGGGACAAACGGGTAACAAAATTCAGGGCAGATAAAACTTCCATGCACACAACAAAACAGACTCTGTAGGTTCACGAATTTGTCCGTGACGTGATAACATGATCCCATTGGGAAGACTGACAAGTTTCAATTCCCACTGGCTCCGAAAGCTCGTCGCCCTATATCATCTTTAAGAGTTCTCCTCATATTGATTGCTGATGCAATGTGCTCCAGCACGACTCTTCGTTCGTCATCCGCGCGTCGCCTTCTATGTTTTTCTCTACCTCTACCACGCTGAAAGTTAAGTCGACATGTTTAACTTGCCGGGCGGATAAGTGATTCACAACGCGGACTATGTATATCTGGTATAAGTGAGAAGTTGCTTTATGTAAATTTGGATTTGACAGTACTCTTATCTGCGCTAGATATATGGGAGGTTTCACAGTTCATTTCTAGGTTATTACGTTGACGTAGTTTTGTTTGTTTTGTGTAAAATATTCCGTGACAGTTTTGTTGGATATTCCTGTTTTTTGGTACTGTTTAGAACTAAAAATATAACGGATATTCCCCTTCTGGAAGCCATGATAAAAACAATTCCTTGAAGGTATTACTTTTTATAAGGTGTTCATCGCAGTACATACTCTGATTACATAATATAGACAAAAATTGGAGATATAAAGATCAACTTACTTATGTATTTCTTCAATAAAGCACAATATTTCTGCAATAGGTTCTGAGCGAGCAAATACCTTACCTAACCTAAGATTAATATTTCACTGGCTTACAATGAAGTTCAGCTCAGAAAAGACAAAATTAATTGCCCAGTTTGGCAATTGGCCTTCCAAGATTCTGCTCCCAGAGCAAAGTTTTCATGGATTTTCTTACTCTTAGTCTAATGCTGGGAGATTACTTAAATCGCTCCACGAGTGCAAACATAATAACAACGTGTAGAGTCACACTTGACTCTATGCTTACTTGGAATCGACAGCTTCAGAAAATTCATTCATTCATTCATTAAATTAGGGTGAGCATCTAAAGTCTAGGCACTTGAGCTAGGTGCTCATTGTACCATCCCTATTAAGTCTCTTATTTCCACTCGAACAGCTTGGCGTTCTTTATAAAGCCCAGTATCCTGCCCAGTGGAAAGTTGAGAACCTTCAAGAACTCCAGTAGATCTCTGTCTGAGTAACGAGGATTAGAACCTGTGCGGAGACGAAAATCATCTTAGCTTGAACAGCCCATGAAGAACATGGGGTTAAGAACTAATGCAATCTACTGGACCCACATCACGGTGGTCAAATCCGTGATCACTTATGCTTCTCTGGTGTAGTGCACAAAGATGTAACAGCAAGCCGCTGTAACTAAATTTAGCAAGATACAGAAAGGTCAAAGAGAAACACAAAGAACACTGGAGTAATACAACCAGAAAAATTCGTGGAAAGACCTTTATTCAGGGACTATCCAAAAAAAAAAAGATTAAAGAACCTCTGCAGTTCAATAGGAATTATCTTTACACAATAAGAGGACAATATATACTGAAAGGACACCTACACAAAGTTAGGATTAACACTGGAAATGCTGCAACTGCACAGGACTGTGTAATGGGATGACAGAAAACGCTTACCATATTCTGAACCCAGAGCATTACTTCGATCAATCAGCCAGAGCCCTGTAGACGTTAGTACAGAGCACTAGGATATTGGAATTGCTGCTATAATTGAATGGGTAAAAGGAATGAGAGACCCAAAAGGCTGCGGTGTTTCCGGAGGCTCCGTGTCAGACGTCTCCCAAAAGGGAAAAAATTCGTAATGGTGATCGAAGACCAATAGTCTTCCACTGGAGTTGTCCCACACGGGACAACTCCAGGGTATAAGCCAGAGGCGAGTGTTTAGTGAGTTGCACTGCTGTGAATGACCTAACGCGTACAACATTTGTAGTAGATTTTTTAGTTGAGAAAAATATTTAGAAAGTATTGTTAAAAGAATACGCCGGTGTAACAGTCGGTAGATGTAGATTGCCACTATAGCGTTTTAATTGTACGACTGATGATATGAAATAAAAAAAAAAAAACAATGAAAGTCACAGTAACTGTGTTATTTAATTGAACTAAAAGAATTTGTGCATGTTTTACATTGGATGTAACAGTGGAATGAGAAAAAATGCAGTACGCCTTATAATCAATCTGCTGTTACGTTGGCTGGCAGGTAGAACTTTGTTTACAATTGTCAATTCAATCGAGACCGAAACATTTGATACAGAAGCGTTTTTAGTTGCAGACAGTAGATGCTTCGAAGTCTTTTACAGGATAAGTAACAATAATACTGGAAGTACTATTAAGTGCACTTCAATCTACTTCCAGTTTATGGCTGCTACTAAGAATTAGTTTTGGGTGCAGTCATGGGTTTCCCACGCTCTTCCACATTTTTGTGGAGGCATCAGAGCCACAAATCAACACCTGCTATTACTAGAAATTGAAATACTGGTTTAGTTGATGACATTCTTAAACTGGTTACATGGATGTGATTCCTTAAATGCCCTCCCCACATTCCTTAATTCGCAACCCAGTTCAATAGAATTCACTGCGGAAATTAAGTTAGATAAAACTCCTCCTTTCCTAGATGTTCTAGCGAATCGTGGCTCTGATGGTTTTTCGCAACATGTTTTGGATCTATTGCAAACTTACACATTCTGATAGTCAAAATTAAATATTTGCTGCGATAATCATAATTGTCAGAATACAATCACACAAAATCGGCTTCCGATTAAAAAATATATAACAATGATGAAGAAGTTTTATTCAGACAATGCTTTTTACTGATTACATTAATGCACAGTGAAAGATGCCAGACTGATAGGAACGCACTAATAAAAATAATAAAATGCTTCATTTGAGTCAGATAATGTAAATTTTAGTTTTAGTTTCTCTAAGATTCAGAAACTTGTAGAATGATAAAATATAAAAATTTGTATAGCATCTAGCTATTTCACGAACAAAATTATTTATCTTAAACCAACCGTTGGCATTTGCCATATATTTTCTATCCGCAAACGCAGTTAAGAATAAAAGAATAAAAGGAGAAAGAATGCTTCAACAGCACTCCATTATTTATCCTACCTAATTATACGCAATTTCCGTCCATTGTTTTAAAAGCAATTCGAATCTGGGGCAATATCCGATGCGGAATACCAGCGAGTAATGATAATTGGTTGCGCAGCTTGGTACCGTGCTGAAACGGACTCCAACCCAGAGAGATTTTTATCCTTCCTGTAGAGCAAGATATGCCGGTGGGCGAAATTAGTATCCTTTTAATCCAATGAGGACGTTAATTCTAGAGGAAACGCTGATATTCGGAAATGGATAACATTCAGCTACAATAAAATATATAGGCGTAAAGATGAAATGTGCATGTATATAAAATCATTCATTTACAGGGAAAAAATTCTAATTTGCATACAAAATGCATCCGTTTATAATTGCAATAAAGTTAATAATATTTTAACTACTAAACCAAGTTAAGTAGCACCAATAGTTTCATAATTGTGCCTAACAATGTATCATCACAAAAACTTGTTAGCGTTACAGTACATAATATTTTCTGGTAAATCTAGTGGGATATTCGTCTGAGGTGATGATAGGAAACACTTTATCTAGTAGCTTAATAGATAGCTTTCAGAAGAATTCTGTATTTTGATAATATATCCTGCTTGCCAAAGATTTCAGGTTTAAGTGCGTCAAGTATCAGAAAAAATAAATTGCAGTCGCTTTATAGGAATTAAACTACAAAAATCTTCTATGAATTTTCGCCCAACTATATAGGCGCACTGATCTTATTGGATATTATATAATTAAATATTACATAGCATATTCTAGTTTACTATATGTAATTAACAACGAAGAGCAGAAGTTTTATAACCCTAATACTGCATTTTCCAGGCTGAAATTATTGTCATCCAGATCTGTGCTGAAAAACTGCCTACGCAAGAATGGAAGGATAGAAATCATCTCCGACAGCCAGGCTGCCCTCAAAGCTTTGCAGGCTGTCAGATTTGACTCTGACGTACTGAGGTGCCACAGAAAGCTTAAACAGCTGGCGGAACATCCAAATGTTACATTGAGATGAGTGTGCCGGGTCACTCTCGGATCAGAGGCAATGAATTAGCTGACATGTTAGCAAGAGGCGTCAGCGAGCTGTAGTTCTTAGGTCTAGATACAACGTGTAGTAGCTCATATGGCAGCATTAAAACGTTTGTCAGATCCCAACTTGCAGCTAGACACTACTCCTTTTGGAATGAACTCGTCGGCGCAAGACACTGTAAATCTCTAGGGGTTCATCCGAATGAGGAAAGACTTCGTAAGGCAGTCTTCATAAGTAGGGAGAGATTGAGATTACTCACAGGAATCTTATCTGGTCACTGCGCACTAACTAAACACATGCATCGCATGGGGCTATTGAACTACCCCCTGTGCAGAAAGTGTGGGAGTGCGGAGGAAACTTCTGCTCACTTTCTTGTCAACTGCCCGGCAGTGGACGAGGAGAGGCAGTCGCACTTTGGGGTTGATCGGTTGGACGAACCCAGTGTCGGTAAGTTAACTCTCAGCCAAATTGCGATTTTTTTGATAAGGTGCAACCTGACTGAGAGGTTAAAATTGACATGGGGGCACAGTAGGTCTAGGCCTTCTTCGGGTTACACCCGCCCAAGAAAAAAAAAAAGACTGGATAAATTAGAAATAGTAGGGGACTGAGGTTAGACCATTGAGGTATTCTTCAAGATGTAGGAGAAATCGAGCTAAGTTGACCATATTTTTCACTAGTGATTTCTTTTTAATTTATTAGAATAACAAATATATTTCTCTTCTTAATTATTATTTTAGCTAATTAATACTCACATTATGAAAATCAATAATTCCAGAATGACTATGACATCTTGCGTCCCCTCAAAAAATTCTTCCTGTATTTATCTTGGATAAATGCTGTTCAGCAGATTAAGAGAATTCCATTGAATTTGATTTTTTTATTTCTGGCGTTTGTCTTTAGAACTGTTACTTTTTTACGTTTACAGTTACGACAAATTCATATTTGTTAAGTTAAAATTTATTTCGGGGTCCGCTGCAGTTACACTGAAAAACTAATGAATCATATGCGCCATGGCAATATAACCCTCTAAATTGGAATTTTCAAAATTCTGAAAAGCAAAGCAAAAGGTAAGTGTACAGCTTTCTATGTAAGACGTAGTGTCGAAAAAGTATGTCCGCCACACTACACATCAATTATTTGTATTGTAACAGTTTTAACAGTTTTTTAATCACTTGATTATTATTTGAAAGCTTGCCTGATGAAGGTTGGAATTTAAGAATTGAAACCGCTGGCCTCAAATAGCAAATATAATAAAAATTAGATTAGTACTTTTAACGAATTTCATTATTAAAAACGAAGATTTCTTATTTTAATACGTTTGCCTATAAATGGTAAAACTTCCATAGTATGTTGTGCAGTTTTGATTTCTATCTAGAAAATTGGTAATTTTAATTTATGTTATGCAAATCACATATATTTCTCAAAATTGTGTAGTAATTTTTTTTTTTCATTAACATAGAAAGAAACAAATTGTCTCAACGTGTACCAATATTTCTACAACAGCAACTTAAACCACATTAATCGACCTGAACAAAGATCCGTACGCAATAACTACGAGATTACACGAGAGATTTGGAAGTTCTGTCGAAGTATTGCAGTGATTTGCAAACAGAATACCTCCGGCTGTGTTCGGGATTACTTCGCTTGACCGGCGATTTATCCGACACGAACAAAGACAACTCGAAGACAAACAGATTTGCAGTCCGTCAGAGCCGGCACTGTGTGGTCGTCTTACGTTCCGGCCACTTCCCGGTTAAGGGTTTGGGGAACGAAATTAAATTTCCCTTGTTGTTCACTCCTTTTCACGTGTAATGCAGTAGTGGAGCAATTCTCTTGCGCCATCACTATAAATTCTACCGCAAAACTACGCTATACAGCGGCGTGGAAGTTTTAAATTAACTTATGCATTATTCACGGAAAATGGATCCACATAAAACACCTTTATCTCCTTGTTATTATGCATACGGGCGTACAACACAAGTAAACACAGCAAAAAAAAGGGGTGCATATCCAGCACGCGCCGCCTACACTAGATATAATGCCTTGACGTAAACCTTAAATCTAAACTTAATGGCGTAACTGCATACTAACGTTTAATTAATTTATGTAGCTTCATTAGCATTGTCGGGATAATCTGAGAAATGTAAAGTTATTATATGAATTAGCCACTTCATTTTCTTCGGTAATTACTCTTTTGATGTTTGCTTGCGGGAGGCAGATAAAACTGTTTCGAAGCAGTTAGTATCAGTTAATTAAACGATTTAATTAAATGTACACATCACATAAAGTTGTAAAGTACACGTGATAGAAATACACGTGCAATTGAAAAGATACTAAGCTTGCTTTGTTCATTTCCTTAAAGATATGTACAATCAACTCAAAAAGTTATGACTTAGGTACGTAAAATGAATTCGTAAACGTACTTCTAATACATCCAGTTTAAATGCATGCCATCGTAATCCACGACGGAGTGGACTATCGTCTCGAAAGATAATACCCTTTACTGTAGGCGAAAATCCACAACCTGTTCGCCTTGCGCAGAGATTTACGTCTCTAGAATTAGAGCTTAGTACTTTCCGCCAAGGGATTTCATATAATCGTTTTTAGTTCCTGTTCACGTCGAAATTTTAATGCAATAAACTCATCGTGTATTTCTTTTATTGTTTTTGATTATCATTAACTTTAGTTATATAGTTTACCTGCGTTCGTTACATTAATATTTATTGCTATGATATCTGAGGTATGGAATCTATGTTAAAGGCATTCACAACAAGGTTCTAAACTAAATTATCTAGTAAGTCAAAAGTGAGGCGTGTACTCAGTTGGCTACTCTACAGGCGAATTATGAATTTGTTAAAGATAGTTATTTAAAATGGACAACATTAGCATTAGATGCTAAATATTGCCTTTATGTAATGTAAACTATATTTTATGTTAATTCAAACTGACCTGGTATCTTTTTTATGTTAGTGTATATTTTTGCTCGGAGAGATTTTTCTTTCCTCGGGATGTTTTGTTTTTAACGTTTGGCGTATTCTCCTGAAACTAGAGAAAATAACCGTATTTTAATGTCGGTTAGCGATATTTTTCAAAATTCAAGGTGGCCGACCTGCAGCAATAACAATTGAAGGCTGATAACTGAAATATTTGGTTTGAATCCTCATTCTGTTGGTGGCTACCAGAGACGACGGTTGTATAACGTGTTTCCTATAACGATTTTTTTGCCACGATTTAAAAAAAAATATCAAAGTTCCAAGAAGTTTTACCTAAAAAAGCATCGATACAACTCCTGTTTATGTAGTCCTGATCGAATACCTGCATTTTGCCAAGAAAATATCCTATAAAAATTTCCCACGAAGAGTTTTCGACCAGATTGCCTTTCATGCCACTGACCGAAACCGGAGGCCCGTTCCATTAGAAACTCCATTCCAGTACCAGAGTTTGCCAAGCGTCGTGTCCTTTTCAAGTTAGTATTCCTTAGAATCACCTCACCTAAAACAGAGAGGAATTATTTCAGTTTCCTTTCAAATTTAATTAGAAACTTATATTTTTGTGTAATTTATTTTCACTATACGATAATTTGGGGTAAGTTTTATAATAGCCGCCCTTTTAGTTAGTTATTTTAGGAATTTTAATATTTAAGGGTTATAAATAATATCACTGAGTTTGATCTGTGATAAAATAGCTATCTCTAACAAATATCGATAATCATAGATAATCGTTTGCTTTAAAAATTTAGTATTTGTCGTTTATAGTTATTTATTTGAAATTTAATTTATTATATGACATTTCCATAACCTCATTTAGTCTTTCAAAATGCCAGGAAGGTTCGAAGACGTGTTTTTCTATTAAATTCAATTCAATTTTGAAATCCCGGGCATTGTGTTCTGAAAAACAGAGCATTATATAAACAATGATTTATTTTTGTTGGTAGTTTTAGTTTAATTGCTTTCATTTCAATTATATTAGGGTATAAACCGTGGAGTAGCGGAATATTCAGAATTATTACTAGTTGAAGTCTGAAAATTAGTTGATCGGGGTTTTTGGTACTGATCTTTCAAATAAAAATATTGACAACACTGAACTATTTCCGGTTATACCGGAAACGAATGTCAACTTGCTTATTTTCCATAGAACACCTGCATATTATTTCATTTTCTGATAGCTCACGTTATAGTAAACTAGTTCCATTAAGGCTTCCCTATACCTATCTTTAAAATTTTACGAGAAAAACAGATTTTTAGTGATTTTTGACGTTTTATCGATAAGCGAATAAAAAATAAATAACAGAGAAAGTGCTTCAAGTAGAAGGTTGAAATTTACTAATAAAGCAATCAGTACGTTGTAGTATTGTGTAAAGTTAACATAATTGTAAAAATAATAATACAGGGTGACACAAAAGGTTGTTGACCAATATTAACCCTTTAAACGCAATATCTCACTTATTTTAAATGGAACATCTTGTATATTATTAATGAATATGATTTGTATGATTATTCTCTATAAAATATAATTGGCATTCCCGATACCTATCGTTCGGTAATTGTAATAATAATCACATTATACAAATCTTTAATTTTAAGTCATTAGGATTCGAATCACTAAAAAGATTCGAATCACCCACTGCTACTGCACATACGCAATCGCTACTAGATTAGAAAAGTATCTTTGCTTATAGATTATGTTTCCTATGTCATCTCTTTTTAAATTGTTTGCACATATTGCAAACTGTGGATGTGATTAGACGATAATAACTAGCAAAATCTAGTAGAGCAGCCACGTGTTGAGATATAATCTCTATGTAAACATTTATTCACAGTGGCAACAATATAAAAAGCATCAAAATATAAATTGATTATAAAAATTACCCATTTGACATCTCTATTGACGGTTATTTTGTCCTTTAAATTTCTAATGGAAATTATAGTGGAAAACTATTAAAGTAAAATTCATTTATATTTTATTGTACGTAAATTCCTGCAATTCATTCGAAAAGCTGCAAGTAGCAGTACTATTTATGGGCATCAAAACAAATTAATTGCACAATTGAAAAAAAAAAAAAAAGCATTAATTTAACGCAAATATTTAATTGAATTGTAACAAATCAAATGTAAGCGGCATACTGACTAAAAAGGTCAGTGTCAATAAAAATCAATTTTCTTTTCTTACCCCGTATGTATTCAGGACACGAGGTGAATTTCACTTGTCAAATCTCGTGACACAAATCTCGTTAGCGCATTGATGAACCAGAAACCTGAAAAGAAGTTGTTGGAACAGAGACAACAAAGGGAAAGTACCTCCTTATACAAAAATCAAATGAGATATCAACGAATCTACGAAGAGGCAATATTCATATCAGTAAGCTTCTAGAATTTTATTACAAATTCCATAAATGAGCTTTATTAAACCCAAGTTCAATCCACGTCAAATTTAATCCCTATTCATGAAGAATCCAAATATTTGACCGTCATTGGAGAACGAAAACCCTTTCGTGATCTCGAGGAGCTGCAGCACAATGCCACCACCATTCCTGATCTATTTCAATCTCTCGAGAATCTAAACGATTCCGATTCCCAGCAAGATAGACCCAACACCTGGCTGATTCAAGGAGATTCTTCTTGATCCCAGTCAGCAACACAAACAACAATTATTAGTATAAAAAAAAATCAGCTGTTTACCACAGAAGGGAGAAAAAACAAAGCCGAAACATTTTCAGTTTTCTTAGAGGACATATTTAAAAAAAGGAGTTGTTTTGCTTGTTTTTATTCTCACCGAGTATCTAGTTACATTTAGAGTTTAAGTGTAGTTGGCGTAATAACTAAGATTCAAAATTTCCATTTTAGGATTCGAAAAAAATCTATTTCCATATTTTCATTTGCGCAATTGCTTGCCTCACTTAGCTTCATCTTAAAAGAGTTTAGTATACTCGACCTTGTTCGTCCTGAACTTGCATACAAGCAATATGACTCTTGTAGTATGTTTAATCTTAACATAGTACTTCCTCTCCACCTATTTAACATCATCAATCTCTAATTTCGAAAATTCGTTGCTCATATTTGGTGCTAAAATTTTCGTAAATCTTATGGTTTATTTGTGTTTTTTTTCCGATGTAGATTTACATATCTTATAATCCATTTTAAACGTTGTACAGCTATTACCAAGAATTATTATATTAAAGTTCCCGTTGTTTGTCGTTTTCCCTTAATAGTTAATAATATACTTTTTAAAAAAACTGAGTATTGTGGCACTTCTAATTCCTTTATTTGTTTAATAAACGATTATTTTACTTCTGACCTATCGATGGAAAACATATTCCATCTTTTCCACGATTTATTAAGTTTTTACTGATCTATCAGCAAAACCTGCAAAAAAAAAATAACAAAACATGGATCTTTAAAAAAGATGGAAAAATAAAATCTATCAAAATGTCAGAAGTAAAATAATTGTTTATTAAATAAAGTAATTAGAAGTGCTACAATACTCAAGAGTTTTATTTGAAAAAGATATTACAACTAGACTGGCACGAAAACCCAAACAACATAATATACTAATGAACACATATGTATGAATATTAATTCCTATATATTTACATATATAGCAAACTGTCTGTACTTGTTCAAACTCTACATACTACAAATTAATTAAAACATTTTCTACAATTATTAATAAGAATAACTATACAGTAAGTTTCTATTCCTCTCGATTCCTCTTTGTCTGTGAATTCCATGCCTACCTGATTATTTGCGTCTTATCATGTCTTTGTTAATACGCCACTATTGTTGTCGAAACAAATAGGGAGCGAAATCACGTGTAAGTTCTTCATACTTTAGCGAAGTTCCTATCTGTCATCATCTCCCGGATTCTCTCTAAGTTTAGGATTCGGAACTAGTATTTCCTCACAATCTAGTCTATTATGTATTAGATAGCTAACGATCCTCCTATTTAAATTTAAACGCTGAAAGCCAGCATTTCTGAGTACTATAACGCTTTCATGTTACTTTGGAGTTAAAACTGTTGAGTAATTTTTATTTATATTACTCTATATAAATAAATATCTTACTTTTGCATTTATTGCGTGGATCAGAAGATATTTTCTTTACTTGGTGCTTATTTTTAGCACGTAACTTTGTCATTTATTGCTGACGTGTTTCGTGCTTGTGTGTTATTGCTTTGCTTCGTAATGGCATGCGAACGATTAGAAAATGGGAACGGAAATGAGGCGCATGGAAATTGGAAAGCAAACGATGTATCGAAAATGCCAGTAATACTATGACGTCTAGGTTCTTATATTTTTATATGAGACGGTATTTCAGATTCTAAGGATACTTTTGAGTTAGTGTACAAACGTAATAATATTATTGAAATTTCCTGGTACCCCATTCATTTCTAGAGAGTTTCGTATCATGAGTATGCGAGGAGTAATGAATAATTAAATTATATCGTTCCTTGAAGATAGACAAATTGTTGTTAAAATAGACGGGTTGAGGTCGGATGATTCAGCATTGATCTTGGCACACCTTAAGGAGGCGTCTTGGGCCCTTATTTTTTCCACTCTTTATTAACGATTTTCCTTCGCGTGTATCTACTGGTAAAACATTTTTATATGTGGATGACACTTTGTACTGGAACTACTCGAATGGATTTTAATTTAAATTTGATTTACCATTTATTTCCTTAATAAAATAGATTCAACTTTATTCTGTTTACGTAAACCTATAAAGCATGTAGAATTTGTTACGTATTTTCAGTTCGATTTAATCGGTGTGTGTGTGTGTGTGTGTGTGTGTGACGTAAGCGGCGTCAAGAATGGAATGAAGGGCGGGGCAAACTTCCTTATTTGTTCATTCCTTTCTTGACGCCCGTACGTCATCGCGCGCACGCACGCACGCACATCAAGGACAGCGCAACGTCTCTGATTAGCGGAGAGCCGAGGAAAGCACGTGGGAGAGCGTAGGTGCGCAAGCGAACAAAGAGAAGTCGTCGGCAAGCGTTCAAAGCGAGTGGACGTGCCGTTCGGCTCAAAGGCGGTTGTATGAGGACCCGCCATTAGGTGCTGGCTAAAGTGCATCGCGTAGCAAACTGGGCCCCGTGATTGTTGACTGCCTATTGTGCCAAGGAATAAACCTCCTAAAGGAGTAGTTATAATAATAATAGTAATAGTAATAATAATAATAATAATAATAATAATAATAACAAAAAAAACAATAATAATAATATTCATATTCATAATTATTATGTATTAAAATAATTGAATCAGTCAAAGAAAAAGAGAAAATAATGCCAAAAAAAGTAAAGATTTTACAACATTAAACTACAATAAACACAAAAGCTAGTCAAACTAAAAGTAAAAAAAAGCAAAATGACAAAAGTGGAAAGAAAGAAAAAAACAACAAAAAATAAAAAGACATTTCTAAATTTCCAAACGTTGTCTATTAAGGGGTTGCCATATATCTTTATGCATATGGGAAAACTGCCATTACCTATGTCACTTTTTCTCAGAAACGCCGTGTCTGATCTGATTGATTTTTTTTTGCACACGCTATCTTGTATTGTCCCAACAGTTTAAGTGAAAGATTTCATAAAATTTCTAAAGACTTTTTTTTTATGAGTTTTACAAAATCGATATTTTCTTCGCTCACTTTTTAAATTTTCGAATTTTGTTTGTTTAAAGAGCAGAATTTCATTTTAAAAAACGCTTCATTCAGTATATTCTCTATCTAATTCTACATTTAGAAAAAAGAAATATACCGCGATACTTTGAATCGGTTGCGAGAAAACGAGACAAGTATGCGAAAAAGCGCAAATTTCCAGGAGACGCAAAAATTCGAGAAATGCATACTTTATTGTTTTTCCGACTCCAAAGCTAAGAGAGTTGTGTGAACTAAATATGTATGTACTCATTTTAAAAATATTGTCGTAAAAATGTTTGACTAATGTATATTTTGATTGTACTTGTCACACTAATTAACTATTTTGCGTCTGGGGACCGAATACGGTTCCCACAAGGTACGACGACAGCTAATTTCCAGATGAGGCCGCTGTGTGTGCCGAAAATCATACCGATCACGTCAAGACCACACCCAAAGCCGAAGAATCGCCAAAATCACAAGCGTTGCCACCTATTTCATTTATTAGTTTATAAATTCAAAATCATAATTTTATTTACATTTCATTTAAATTTGATAATTCCAATCATCATGTAAGAATTCATAAAGGTATATCGGAGGATAAGCGTCATTGACGAGCTTTTGAAAAATATAATGTTGTCAGCGTGTGTAACGACAATTATTTGTGTAGGTATGAGGGAGAGGGAGAGCAGTCAATTAATTGTAACGCTAATGGCGTAGTAGATTGTTCTACATAGTTGCTTTGTTCTCTTGTTATAGTAGTTTCTGTTATATATTAATAGCCATGTTGCAGTGTTGTTCTGCTTTTGCTAGTAATTAGATTCGTATTCAAGTCCAGTTTGTTTGCATATAGTCATTCATGCAGTCGATCCATTGCCAAATTAGCCGCTGCTCTTGTTTCACTTATTGTTAGTAATAGTACGATATCCTGGGCGTAGGGCATACATAAAAATTAAAATATCTGCAAGATAGTTGTATATGTCATGTTTAATAGTAGAAAATATATAACACTTTTGTTTCTTTAGTATTTTAATACATCTCATTGGTCTCAGAAACTATTTGTTGTATTCAAGCCTTTGAACATTCACTCTTAAATATTGTATTTCGAAAAAGAAATTAGAAAAACATTAAAGGAGCGTAGTAAGCAGTCTCTCGCTTCTACAGGAGTATCAGAAATACAATGTGGAAACCTAATTGGCAGATGCAATACGGAAACAAAAATTGTAATCAAAAATAAATATAATGTCACCCCGACTGTAGCGAATATGCACACACGTGGTCTTGAATACACGCTGTTTTGTAACGATCCCCTAAAAAAGAAATCTAGAAAATTAAGCTTTAGGCTTCGCGCAGACCATTGAATAGACCCATTCCTTCCGATCCACTTTCCACCAACTGTTGCTGTTAAATAATTCCGTACACCCGTCAGCAACATGGGATGGTGCATTGTCATGCATGAAAACATATTTCTTCGCGTTTCCAAAGACATGTCTTCCAAAAGTTTGTGTAAGTGCGTACGCAAAAATCCAACCAACTTGTCCCTGTTAAACGCGCTGGTAGTACAATTGGACCTGAAAGTGTGTCCAATAACTTTCACCCCCACATTCACAGAAAATCGCCACTGGAATCGCGTCTGTTATACAAAGTGGGGATTTAAATCACACCAGTAATGTGTATTATGATAATTGAAAATACCAGCATGTGTAAAGCAACATTCGCCAGTGAAAAGAATGCGTGCGGAAAAATAAGGTTCGTGCTCCAATTTTTGTTGCAACTACCTACAATAGTCTAGTCTTGGCTGAAAGACTTGTTGGCTTATATGTTGAACACGTTGCCCTTACGACACATTCACAGTACGCGCGAGGGTTCGTGTAGATAGTTTTGAATCTTCGTCAATCATATCTAGCACCTGTTCCTCAACATTTGGACTACTTCTATTTCTTTCACAGTTGCGACCTTCAAATGTTGGCAAAGCGTTTCCGGTATTTCTTAGCCGTTGCGGCCTGCATTTAATATTACCGTGTACTTGGTATCCTACGATTTGGAAATCATTCAGCGTACAGCTTTCGTGTTGCTTTTATATTACAGTGATCTTATCTATAAAAAAGTATCATATCGCAATATATTCGTTTGAGGTAAACGTCATTATTGATGACACCTATTTTTCACTGCTACCGTTTCTAGTGAATACACTTCGACACCTTGTCAGGAAACACTTTTTTTTTTTAAATAAAAATTTAAGATGTGTACTTTACAATAATTTCAGGGTCTTTATTAGTTGACGGTTGACGGAAATGAAGCGAACGCCCTTCGATGTGCGATTTACGACATGCCTGTGCTTATCGCAATCCAGCTGTTTATTTTTTTTAACAACCGTAGGGTTCATTATGTTCCAGCCTACGACATGTCTAATTCATTGCAACGAAAAATGAATAACAGGGATGCGTATTTCCTAGTTAGCGAACAGAAATGAAAAATAACATAACAGCTTGGATAATACGATAAAACAAAATTAATAATGAAACTAATCAAAAGATAAACTAAAAAATGTAATTTGTTCCTTTATAAATTGCATATGGAAGTTATGCTATTATTGTTTTATTGGAAAGCATCACATTCATTATACTTAATACTTTTTAATGCTTTTTAATTGTGTTACTACGCAATTTCAGTTTTCTCAAATTTAGAAGCCAATGATCCTGTTTGTGTGTCAATATGTGAAGACTAAGATGATATGTTTTTTATAAATAGCTTAAGCTGTTTATAAAAACTCGATTATTACGAAAACTATAACGATTAGGACTATACTTTATTTAACAAATCCTCTCTAAAGCTTTATTATTTGCTACTGCAGTCGTCCGAGAAACTATTTTTCTGAAACCCGTATATCAAATATTCACCGAAAAGTGTAGAAAAACGGAATAAATATAACACTGCGTAGGCTTTCACGGCCGGTGTAACTATAACTAACAGCTTCTTGCGGGTTTCGCCGTGTGTCAAAACTTTCGCTCGACGTTTCGCTGTTCATACCTGACAGCTTCTTCAGGATAACTGAACTGATTCTCCATGGTCCGACATTCTTCTTATATACGCCCCTGGTGCATCCACCCGTGAAGTTTCCGCTCCATTGACCGTGACGGTTCGTAGTAGGCTCTTCCACGTGTTGCTAAGGTGGTACACTTCTTCTCTGTAACGGTTTTATTCTTCTCTATTTCTATGGCTTCCCTGATGAGTCTTTTTCCGTAGTTCTTGGTGGTAGTTTATTACTTTTACATTCTTGAAATCATTTTGTGTCGGTGTCGTGCATGTGTTCTGCCACGCTGATTGATCGGTCCTTTTAATCTTGCGTCCCTCTCATGTTCTTTTATTCTTATGTCGATGGCTCTTCCTGTTTGTCCGACGTAGCACTGTCCGCTTGGCATGTTATCTTGTAGATACCTTCTGTGCGCCCTGGGTATCTTATCTTTTGCGGGTCGGCAGATACTGCTGGATCGACGTTGCAGTTTCGAGCGTACTTGTACGTTACGTTTCTTCAAAATTCGGCTACTTTTTCGGTGACTCCTGCTATGTAAGGTAACACGCCATCCCTCTTCGTGGTTCTGTAGTTGTCTCCAGTGGTCGTCTTCTTCTTAGTGCTCTCCTTATGTCGATGTCAGTGTAACATTCTTTTCTTAGTGCTTTCTCCAAATGTATCTTTTCACTGGTAAGATGTTGTTCGTCCACTGATGGTTTCGGCTCTGGATAGCAATGTTTGTATTAATGTCTTCTTCTGCATCGGATGATGGTGAGATCTGCATGCAGATATCTATCGGTGTGCGTCTCTTTCTAAATACTGCGTGCTGTAGCATCCCTCTTTTGTTTTCTTAACCATAACATCCAGGAAAGGAGATTTCCATTTTGTTCTTTCTCCATGGTAAACTTTATGCTGGGTGCTGCGAGTTTATGTGTTCCAAGAACTGTTGTAGTTTTCTTCTCCGTGTTGCCATATTACAAAAGTATCGTCGACATATCGCAGCCAACACTTGGGTTTCATATCGCTGGAACTAGGGGCTTCTTCTTCAAATGCTTCCATAAACAAGTTGGCTATTACTGGTGATAAAGGCTTCCCATTGCTGTTCCGTTCTTTGCTCGTAGTATTTTCCTTCATACAAAAGTTGTCGTGGATAAGCACAGTTTACTACATTCAATGACGTCTTCTTGTAGTCCAAGTTCTGGAAGTAAGGCCAGTGCGTCTCCGTGGGTATGTTGGTGAATAGCGATATAATGTCGAAACTTACTAAATATCTGTAGGTTCAGTCTTTAGCGTAGACAGAATAGCCACGAAGTGTTCGAATTCTTCACATACGGTTGCAGTTTGTCCGGTGTATGGCTTTAGTAGGTTAGCTAAGTATTTCGACAAATCGTAGGTCGGTGATCCAATGTTGCTAACAATCGTTCTTAATGGACATGTAGGCATCCCTCTTTTGTTTTCTTAACCATAAAATCCAGGAAAGGGAGATTTCCATTTGTTGTTCTTTCTCCATGGTAAACTTTATGGCTGGGGTGATGCGAGTCTATGTGTTCCAAGAACTGTTGTAGTTTTTCTTCTCCGTGTTGCCATATTACAAAAGTATCGTCGACATATCGCAGCCCAACACTTGGGTTTCATATCGCTGGAACTTAGGGCTTCTTCTTCAAATGCTTCATAAACAAGTTGGCTATTACTGTGTAAAAGGGCTTCCCATTGCTGTTCCGTTCTACTGTTCGTAGTATTTTCCTTCATACAAAAAGTATGTCGTGGATAAGCACAGTTTTACTAATTCAATGACGTCTTCTTGTAGTCCAGTTCTGGAAGTAAGGCCAGTGCGTCCTCCGTGGTATGTTGGTGAATAGCGATATAATGTCGAAACTTACTAAAATATCTGTAGGTTCAGTCTTTAGGCGTAGACAGAATAGCCACGAAATGTTCTCGAATTCTTCACATACGTTGCAGTTTGTCCGGTGTATGGCTTTAGTAGGTTAGCTAAGTATTTCGAACAAATCGTAGTCGGTGATCCAATGTTGCGTTTTGTGATTTCTCCGTTGAAATTTTCTTATTTTCCTTGTAGGTGTTCTCTGAGGAAATAAGAAAAGATCCAACGGAGAGATCACAAAAACAGCTAAGGCAGAGCATAAAGATTTCATCAATACCTAAGAGATGCAGAACAGATTGCTAACAAGAGCCGCTAGACCACCCAGGCTGTTGAAATACCAAAAATACATAAAGAAGGAGTGCCATTTAAGAACCGATTGTTAGCAACATTGGATCACCGACTACGATTTGTCGAATACTTAGCTAAACCTACTAAAGCCATACACGCGGACAAACTGCAAGTATGTGAAGAATTCGAAACATTTCGTGGATATTCTGTCTACGCTAAAGACTGAACCTACAGATATTTTAGTAAGTTTCGACATTATATCGCTATTCACCAACATACCAGGAGGACGCACTGGCCTTACTTCCAGAACTTGGACTACAAGAAGACGTCATTGAATTAGTGAAACTGTGCTTATCCACGACATACTTTTTGTATGAAGGAAAATACTACGAGCAGAAGAACGGAACAGCAATGGGAAGCCCTTAATCACCAGTAATAGCCAATTGTTTATGGAAGCATTTGAAGAAGAAGCCTAAGTTCCAGCGATATGAAACCCAAGTGTTGCTGCGATATGTCGACGATACTTTTGTAATATGGCAACACGGAGAAGAAAAACTACAACAGTTCTTGGAACACATAAACTCGCAGCACCCAGCCATAAAGTTTACCATGGAGAAAGAAAAAATGGAAATCTCCCTTCCTGGATGTTATGGTTAAGAAAACAAAAGAGGGAATGCTACAGCACGCAGTATTAGAAAGAAGACGCACACCGATAGATATCTGCATGCAAGATCTCACCATCATCCGATGCAGAAGAAGACATTAATACAAACATTGCTATCCAGAGCCGAAACCATCAGTGACGAACAACATCTTACCAGTGAAAGATACATTTGGAGAAAGCACTAAAGAAGAATGGTTACACTGACATCGACATAAGGAGAGCCACTAAGAAGAAGACGACACTGGAGACAACTACAGAACCACGAAGAGGGATGGCGTGTTTACCTTACATGCAGGAGTCACCAAAAAGTAGCCGAATTTTGAAGAAACGTAACGTACAAGTACGCTGGAACTGCAACGTCGATCCAGCAGTATCTGCCGACCGCAAAAGATAAGATACCAAGGGCGCACAGAAGGTATCTACAAGATAACATGCCAATGCGGACAGTGCTACGTCGGACAAACAGGAAGAGCCATCGACATAAGAATAAAAGAACATGAGAGGGACGCAAGTATAAGAAGGACCGATCAATCAGCGGTGCAGAACACATGCACGACACCGGACACAAAATGGATTTCAAGAATGTAAAAGTAATAACTACCACCAAGAACTACGGAAAAAGACTCATCAGGGAAGCCATAGAAATAGAGAAGAATAAAACCGTTAACAGAGAAGAAGGGTACCACCTTAGCAACACGTGGAAGAGCCTACTACGAACCGTCACGGTCAATGGAGCGGAAACTTCACGGGTGGATGCACCAGGGGCGTATATAAGAAGAATGTCGGACCATGGAGAATCAGTTCAGTTATCCTGAAGAAGCTGTCAGTATGAACAGCGAAACGTCGAGCGAAAGTTTTGACACACGGCGAAACCCGCAAGAAGCTGTTAGTTACGGAATATATAGTAACAGACTAGCCAACACAGGATCCCATAGAACATTTGTTCAAACTTAATTCGAACTAACAAACGGTCTCTATGTCTGTTATTAGAGAAGGAATAATCGGAAACTTATTAAGGAGCTATCATTTGGCAGCGGTTACCGTAGGCAGTCGCAATACCAGATGCTATAAATCAAAATACCGAACGTATTAACTGCTAAATCGCCTAGTTTTCTCAGTGGGTACCGCGTCGTAAACCGTAGTACAGGACTAAATACTACTGCGTTGAAATAGTTGCAATATAGATACGAGAGTAACGCCAAACCAGAGTACCCACTTTAATAGAAAACTGATTACGCTATCTTTGAGTGCAGCCGTCTTAACGGTAGGTTGTTAGTGCAAAGCATCGACGGAATTTGTAATCGGCATTATTAGAAACAGATACGTAACTTCTAGAATTGCACAAGTACATGCTAGGATGTCATAGCTTTGTCTGAAATTGCATACGGAATTTCAAATAAGCAAAGCAACTTCTGGTAGAATATCAATAAGCAACTAGAAGTTTATTATAGGTAACTCTCTCTCTCCATTTTAAAGCTTATTACTATTGGCGTGTAGACAATCGATTTTTTGAAGATTCCTGAAATGTATAAGAGACAAATAAAATCGTCTTAACTTTGCACAAAGGTATTAAAAAAGTTTGTTATAAGGCAGCTATAAACAATTCTGACTAGACAGTAAAGTATTTTTACTGGTTTGCATACACAAAAATGATTTAATAATCAACGCATAACCGCATATATTATCAGCAGATATGCCAATTTTACCATGCAGAAGAGCCTTTTTACGTGTGTTGCAATTTCCTTAGCGGAGATCTATTTGTGAACTGTAAATTGTACTAGTCAAAAAGCGTAAGTTATTAAGAAAAAAATAGTATTAACAGCTGAGTTGTTTCTTATGTGTTGTAATAAGACAATAACATTGGTTGCAAAGGAATATTCACGGCTTATTATTTAAAATTATGGATTCAATCGGCAGAAATCGTCAAAATTTGACTTGAAAAATTCGATTTCTTCTGTCCAATATTTGTATGGATTCTGGATTAAAAGAGTTATTTCTAATCTATATATTTATATTATTTATTACTACATGTTTCAGTCTTTACACCATCTTCAGGTAATGATATCGTCAAACATACTAAAAGATAAAACTAACCATAATCATGTGTATGTATGTGTCAACAAAGTAATGTGATGGAATGATTCCAATAAACAATATTAGGAAATTATCCACATTATTTAATGTATGCAGTATGCACCAGAGTTGGGCAAAATTCAATCAAATAAGTCAATCGAAATTGAAATCAAAATTTTCAATTATTAATTGAAGTGCCTGGTTAAAAATTGAAATTTTAATTTTCAATTCAAACAAGTAATTAAAGTTAATTTAATTTTTAATCTGGCCGGATTGATTTCATTCAATTGTTATTTTTAATTACTAACACTCAGAGTTCGGTATTAATCGATGAAATTTTTAATCAATTAAATTTCGGATTAAAATTATCAATCGAAATTTAATCGAAATAAATTTTATTGTTAGTTGACAATGTATGTTATGTAACACACTGAATATGCGCTTTAAAATTTAATTTATCACCTAAAATAACGCCGAGATATTTGACAAAGTCTTTGCAATAAATTCTACCCTCCTCTGATTTAAATGTAGGCTTTCTTTGCCTCGGTTTGCCAAAAAATACCGCTTCTACTTTGTACGCATTCAAATTTAATTTAGCATCTGAACTGCTATTTAAAATATTTGCTAAAGCCTGATTAGTCCACTTTTTTAAAGCATTATATTGCCCTGCTTAACAGCGCAGTCATTCCGAAAATCCCCGACTGTGGCGTATCATCCACAGTCGTTTAGGCAAAATTTCAGCTTTGAGAGATTATGTTGATATTGAAATTAAATCCAAGCTAAATTCGTGTTCCAATTCTTTCTATTATATTATCTTATTGCGACATGTTTCGGCTTATTAAACCATCTTCGGGCAACTATAAGATGAAAATGTTTTTGTCAGCAATTACAAAATTGATTTGACATTTAAATTTTTTGTATACAATCTCCTAATTTTGATAATTGAAGTTATTTTTATGTATATATAAAATACAAATTTACGTTAATAATTGAAATTCAAAATCTTAATTTTTTTTTATTTTATAACATGCTAAATATAATAATTTTATGAATGAAATATTTACTAAAACGTCAAATGTTCGTTTCCTATTTAAGAATGATGCGTCGAAAAAAATGTTTGTGGGTACAATGAGAGAAATTCTTTAAAATCGTTAAAACTAATTAAAAACTAAATTAAAAATGATGGAACGTGAAAAACAACAACACATTAAAATGTACATAATTTAAAATCTCACAAGCAATCGAAAGAAGAATGGCTGGCATTCGGGCTGTTTTGTATGTTTACACCAATATATTATATATATTACACCAATCCCTTGGGACACTATAGACTATTTGAGAGATTGGTTGCGCTGACGTAATTTTTTCGACATGTATGCAATAGCGCTGACGTCACACGTCCATTTATTTTGGTGTCTGACTGTTAGATTCGTGTCCTGTATTACATTCACTAATCATTTACAAATTTTAAGCTTTCAGAAAACAATTTAGAGATGCTAATTAATTTTATACCTTTCCTAGGGTCCCAGTGCCAGGTTTCCCAACAACTGAAGTGCTGATTCTACGGTCGCTCTCTATCGCTCTCTATCACTAAAGTACAACTCAATTCGAAAATATCAACCTTCCGAAAGCTGTTGCGCTTTTTTGACGGCAGCTCTTAAACTATTGCAAGATTATACAAATTTTAAATGTAAAAGAAACAGTGAAATGAGCGCAAGTGAAAAGAAATAGTTGATAATAGCGGAGTACATTCATCGATGCATGTCAGATTAGTATTGCCGCCTGTAGTTTGTTCAGAAAGATTGCGTACAGAACGGTAAGGTGGTAGGTGTGGTTTTTAATCATTACTACAGTATGTTCGGCAACTACGGCGAGTTTTTATGCATAGGTTTAGTCACTATTTATAAATGTTCACGGGCCGATGTGATATCTCTGCACTCCTAAGTTATAGCAAACGATACATTGTTTTGTTTATTATGGATAATAGAAACACTTATTTTTTTCAACTCCAGAGAATTTAGAATTAGTGTTAAGTAGTAAAAGCCGGTATTAGTTCTTTAGGCCTTTGGATATGATCGTCCAAAGCCATATCCTTTTCGTTGTTTAGAATAACTTACGTAATAGATATTTGATCGAACTTCATTATCTCACTTGAAGCTAATCCTTTGTAAGCCAAGGTGCTATTAATTATTTTATTCACCATTCGTTTTTTTGTTTTGTCACTTTCAAAAAAATACCTTAAATATCCGTTAGTTAAATAGTAAAGCAGAATTATTTACGCAACAGCACGCAAGACCTTGCTTTTCCGCAGTCCAGACCACTCCCGTTATTCTAATTTCGCCAGAACGACGATAAAACCTCACCGTGCATCTCTGCAACGCCGTAGCTTCTAAATCCTAGAATATCAGCCAATCCTTCAAACGAACCGGGCGTTATCGATTTCGCATTAGGACAAAACGTTTGTCCCCCCATATTGCCCGGATTCAGTCCCAAAATTCGATTTGAACGATAGAATACATTTTAGATTCACTTTCCCCTAGATATACCTCATGGATATGGATATCAGGGCTGTTCTCTGATTGCGCAGGATTAAGATTTATGCTATCGTACGCTTTGGCATTATTTAGAATTGATATCTGATTTCGAATTATTCCTTTCTTCTGCCATAAGGGACGAAATCCGAAGGATTTGTAACCAATTCGTAATGATATTTAGATAATCACTGCAATATTACTGACGTATGCTTAGGGAAGCAAAGCAGAATGTTAATTTTTCACTCCGATTATGAAATGTTATATGTATTTACTTCATGCAGTTCTGTAAGCTTTACAACCTGATCCCGATCAATGTTAGTTGCACGCATTTCATTGGTTAAGCAAATCCTTCGCTTGCTAAGGTTTGGATAATAAATGCTAAAAACGTAATTTGTACTTTTTCCCTTAATCACGTGTCCAGTCTGAAAGCTATAATTTGACATCAAGTCCCATACTCGGCTTAAGATGACAGCATCAAGTTACCAATCCATCAACGCTGTGAACATTCCAGCAGGAACCAACAAACCTCTGACCTGGAAATCCCAAGAATAAGCACACACCATAAAAAACTGCGCCGTGAAGCCCCAATAAATAAAAATTAAGAGGGTAAGAGCCAGCCTAAAGAGGTCAACAATTTTTTGGACATATTTCACGCGGACGATATGAGCCGGAAGACTCGGAGAATGATATATAGGCGGGCACGTTTGCCCAGGCTAACTCCCGGCAGCGCAATGATGAATTTCGCGAACGGTGAGATTAGCGAGATTCTGAAATATTGGCAAAGTTAATCGCCGTTATAAATGTCAGGTAAGACACGGAATTTATCGCGTCCTGTGTTATCTTTATGGCTCGGGTTCGCGAAGTGTTTTTTCGTAACTAGCTCTTCTGGCTTGATTCTGAATAGAAGAAAAAAGTGCTTATTTTCGGTAAATGTAAACTATAAAGACATAGGTAATGCATTTTGAAAACCTAAAATCCATCCTAAGTTACTGAGGAATTTTTCAGTTGTGGCTAGATCTTCTAGCATAAATATAAAAAATATGCAATTGCTATTTTTTGTTACTAATTGCTACAGAAGCTGCAACTTCTATCACTCATTTATCTAGAATCGAAAGGAATCAGTTGAAAGTTGAAAATCTGCAAGTAATCTGTTAAGTTGCAATTTTTTTTGCAGTAGCACTGTGCATCAGTGTGTAAACCCGTCATATCATATCCTTTTATATCATTTATTGGTTTTATTATAAAAATACTGTGATACAAACAGATTGGGCTTTAATTTTTTAAAACATTTAAACTAAATAAAAGTAGAAAGATTAAAATGAAAACGAGAATCTTCATGAAAATGAAGATTTTGTTTTCGTGTTACAAAAATACTACAAATCGCAGTTGTCATACCGCATGATTCGGATGCCGGCACGCGATCGCATAGCGAATAAGCCGGATAGCAGGCGTGAATCCCCAGATAATAAACAAACAGCGTCGTTTGCTACATTAAACTGGTGTTGGGGCCGTCCCGTGTCTGAGTGCGTACAATTTTTCATATACCACTAAAAATACGAAATCCTTATATAAAGTGTACATTGTACACTTTCAATAGGTGTACAGGCTGTCCGTTTATATTTTGACCCCTACCTACAGGAATGTATTATTTAAGGCAGAAGAAACATTAAATTCAGGATTATAGGAATTTTGCTGTATTTCTTTTACAAATTTCAAAGTTGATGTTATTACATAAATTGGTAGACAAATGAACACAGCTTGCATTTTTTTAAATACAACGCCCTGTATATTGTTGGATAGTACGAAAGATCTCCTTTCACCGATTTTAAATATACAGGGTGCTTTGAAACATTGTTTAAAGATTTTAAGGGGCGTGTAGTGCGATCGAAAATAAGGTTAAAAGTCATAATAAACATATGTTCACAAATCAAACCGTTTACAGAGATAACAAGCGAGTGTTCCTAGTAGTACATGGATATAAACATATCCCGTAAACAGGTGCTTATCAGCTATTGTTTTATGACAGTTTAATTTGACGTTTTGTGCAATTTGTAGCAATTACAATGGTTGCGTATTCTAATGCTGAAATGAGCGATATGATGTTCATGTACGGTCGTGCTAATGGGAATTCTTTATGAGCACGTCGCTTCTATGCTGAAACGTTTCCTGATCGCCAACTGCCTTCGCATGTGATGTTCAGAACGGTGTTTCAACGACTAAGAGAAACTGGTTCGTTTGAGAAGCGGTCTTCTGATACTGGACGGCAGAGAATAGCATGTACTTCACAGATAGAAGATCGAATTTGGAATATTATTGATGAAAATTCCAAAGCTAGTGTTACAAGAATTTCGATTCAAGTGGGTGTAAGCAGCAATCTTGTTTGGAGAACTCTTCATGAGCAACTCCTATTACCGCCTACCATACTCCAACGGTTACAACCCTTACTGCTCCCGGATTATATGAAGCGAAAAGGGCTTTTTTAATGAGTGGTTTTTGCGAACAAGCTGCTAATCGGCAGATTTCGTGATAACATCTTTCAACTGAGAAGCTCGTTTTACTAAAAATGGCATATTTAATTTCCACAACAATCACGTTTGGTATGACGAAAATCCTCATGCTACCGTTGAAGTCAGGCACCAGCATCGTTTCTCTCTAAACATCTGGTTAGGCATGATAGGGGAACGGTTGTTAGGACCGATTGTTTTGCCACAACGCTTAATAGGTCCTGCATACCTCGAGTTCTTGGAAAATACTTTACCTGAACTTTTGGTTTATGCAAGATGGAGCTCACTGCACTTTAAGCGTGCTGTTAGGGAACATCTTAACAATGAATTTCCTGGGAGATGGATAGGACGAGCAGGTCCCGATGCTTGGCCTCCAAGGTTTCCCGATCTAAACCCGCTGGACTTTGGTATCTGGGGTTATTTGAAAAGTTTAGTGTATGCAACACCGGTAAACGATCTTCCAGAGTTGCTCCAACGAATAGAACACTGTTGCCAGATAATACGAGAAATTTGATCGGGCCGAGATCGGAGCGAGATTGATACCGTTCACGGTTCAATCTCGCTCCTCACAGTGTGAATCGAGCCTTATTCTAATTCACTTAATACACTTAATACATCTTTCGGGACTTTACTTATTAACATTAGAAATTGTTAGAATATACATTTTTGCCGTTTACAAAAGATCTCCAGTAATTAAAATTAGGATAAATTACAAAATTTGACATAAAACCTAGAAAATTTACACAACCACACAGTGAGAATTGAAGGAACAGTTTTACTTATACCCAAGCAATTTATAAAGATTGGCCAAATAAGAATAACACGCACACCAACAATAAATTAACATACTTCATTTATTCATTTAGTTTCATTTAGTTATTTTTATTACTACGATACGCATACAGATTAACGAAAAAGACTAAAGCATTTTGAGATGCCCTTCATCAGAATTTTTTTCTATAGGATTGTGTCGTCTCTTCATTAAGCTACCGTGTTCTCGTTGCTTAATCGTATTGACCTTTTTGAGGCTCTGTTTTTCTGTGTATGTAATGTTAAGAATTAAATACTGAATGAGTGTGAGATGTTACGAACTCATTATTTTTAAAGATATTTTGCTAATTTTCCAATATAATATGTACAAATATGTTCTGATTAGAACACAAATTCGTAATATTATTTGGAGTAAAGCACTAAATTTTCGCATTGCGCTAATAATGAATTAAACGTAGAAAAATACATACAAATGTCGCTATTGACAGACATCAATGTTTCGCCTTTTGAAGGCTCGTCAGTGCCAATTCTGCGACATTTGTATGTATTTTTCTACGTTAAGAATTAAATTTAGTGGAAAAGGTCATTTTTTTAAAAAAATTTAGTGTTACATACTATGACATGATGCAACTTTTGCAGTAACAATAATATGCTTCGAAAAGCAACATATAGCCCGACCATATTAAAATGCATTGGACACTGAGAAAAATGGGCTAAGCAAAGTGTTTACTTGATAAAAAATTATTTACAATAGAAAAGTTTACTTGGAACTTGTTAATTAATACCTGCAACTAAACCAGTTTCCTGAATGCAAGTGTTACTGTAATAGTGCTTTTATTAACGGCTATTTCACAGCGTACCTGACTAATTTGTGGTAAGTAAAGTATTACTTATGACTACTGGCACTGTATCTAACTAGAGCACGTGGTAAGTAGAAGTAACAACAATGCTGATGACTATTAAACTTATGTATTTTCTTAAATAGGTAACAACTTGCCACAACTATGATTATTTGAGTTTTGCTGCCACCCCGTGATTGTTTTACTATTCCTGATTGGCTAATGCGGAAAAGTAATAAAATAGTCTGCGAGACTGCTACGCGCGTAAGCGCGTGAGCTAGCGCCAAGTAAGAGTTACGGACGTGGGAAAAGGTCGTCGAAAAAGAACGGCCAAGGAGTGCGGCCATTGTAAGCCAGTTGCAACGTAAATATATTAAAAATACCGGGTGGGTTAACTCAAGGCCCCATCCGTATAAAGAATCCCAGCGAATGTTTCAAGATTGTAGCTTTAAACCGCGTGGTGGGATATTTGAATTCCCCATCATTGTGATGATACTGCGCCCGCTGGTGAAGTTAAAATGTGGATGCCGTTTCTACCTGAGTGACAGTCCAAGTGCCACCTACAGTTAGGGATACCCCGACGAAGTAGCCGTTTTCGAGGCGATCACCGGACATAACCGCCACGTACGCCGGCAAAGGATCAACTCGTCGAGACATCGCCCAGTACAAAGAACCAACAGAAACCGCAAGTTTACCGCCTAGGTATATTATTTCTTTGTTTGTATTAGTTGTAACTTCAAAAGCCATATTGTCTTGTCCTTGTTTAAATTTCAATAATTTCAATAACTAAATAACGTTTCAAGAGGGCCCTATTTACCTTATCTTTTATTATTGCTTTATTCATTTTTTTCATTATTAAGGAATATATTTTATGAGTCATTACGTTGTAAATTGTTTTAAAAAAAACTGTTGTTAAAGTAAAACCAATATCTTTCATTCATATCAGGTAGTCACTGTGTTTGTCCTATACAAAATAAAACTATTACTAATAATATGCTTGGCGTTTTATTTAAATTATATTTAAATATACACTAAACTTCCTCGTTTCCTGCACTACCTATAGTTGAACAACATGTTTAATGTAGGTATATTGTATATTTATAGCAAACCATTACATTCTATATATCAGGTATTTAGTGAACGTGCATTAATGATACTTTTTCTTATCACAAGTAATCTAAATAGCTTGTATTAATTATGAAGGTGTGATAGCTGTTATATAATAGTTTACGCACCGCAATACACCTACTACTTGACAAGGGCAAATCTTTGCTTACTGCAACTACATATATTCCTTGGCTTAACTACTTCAGTTTAATTATCATAAGTAACTTCATAAGTTACCGGTATGAAGCAGACCGTAAGTAACTTAGATTGCTTGTTGTTAGTATCAGTGTTTAGGATCTCTTTTTTACTAGTGCTATCTGTGCTTTTGTCCCCTATCCAGCTGAACTTTTTACTTACGATAATTGTATTTTTATTTATGATTATTAAATTTTTTTTCAGTGTACGAATGGCATGGTTTATATCCACTCTCGACACACTTCGTAAATTTCATTTATTTTATGTATTATAATGTAGGTAATGAACTTATTTAGCCCAATAATATAAGATGTATTATATGATTAATAAAATATATATTTTTTTTTAGAATTTTTAAGCTGTAATTTTCTTTTGGATTATATATTACTGAGTTAGTCACCCCACCATCGATATTTGCATATAAAGTAAATTACTAAAGTGTAACTTAATTACTTCCACATCAGTTTTTTTTTTTAATTACACAATATTCAAAGATATTTTCAAAATTCTTTTAATGAATGGAATTGTGCCTGGCGGCAAACAGAATTCAGCAGCTTTGATGTTAGGTGATACTTGGATGAATCCCGCTCTGAAATACCCACAAGGCATTTTCAAATAACCCTATTGGCCTAATCATGTGGAAAGGCTTTCTCCTGTTACACCGCTCGCATATTTCTATTAGATAAGGGTTAGACATTAATTACGTTTTTTCCCCTTTTATTAGTATTAGCGCAGGAAAATAAGACGGGAGGGAGAAAAGAGAAAGTAAAGGGTTGGTCCATTGAGCCCGTCAGCAAAAAGTAATTACCTACTGTAACAAACGCTGTTGACATATCGTTGATTGTTTACCTTAATTCGTTGGTTGTACATAAAGCACAAATATTTTACGACCTATTTATAGACAATTTCATTATAAAGGTATGACGCAATTTCATCAGGCTCGCAAGCAAGATACAATGTTTATTAAAAAATAAAATATATTGAGAATTTGCAATTTTAAATGTAATATACAATAAAACCGAATTGCTGAACGATAAATAACAGTAATTCAATATTTTCCGGTTGAATTATTTACCGTTTGCAGTTTATTTATATTTATATGTTTTTGCTTACGCACGTTCATATACATGCTCTGTCTTATTTTAATTTTTACATCCGTTGAATCTCATGGGAATAAATTGCACTAAAAATTAACAAGCAAAATGTTTATATACTGTTATGGGTTAGCAACCCATGTTTGCTGAGTGTATTTTGTGTTGCATATTTGTTTTTGCTAAAATTGCTATAATTACCGAGAATTTCAACAATGAATATTTAGTTTGGTTACTTTTTTAGTTAAAGATTTATTGTTTAATTTATTTATTTAGTTGTTCAGTTTTAAATGATTTCATCATTTAGATGCCTAGTGTTCGCTAGTCAGTTAATGCTTTTTCTACTATTTTCGTCGGTGATTTGTGCGTTGCGTGTTCGTTTTTAGAGTGGGTTGTTAGATTTTGTCAGACTTTGTTCGGCTGTTCCTGTGCATACACTATTTTGAGTATATTGTTGCCATTTGTTTTATTTTGATACGTAATTAATTCGCATAAATTATCTTTTAAATATTTGTCCTCAAGGATTCGCTTTATAATAATGTTATTTATTAATTGTGCACACTATAGATATAAGATCATTATTATTTGTACGGATATATATTTAGTTGTATTTACTCATTATTAGTTGAAGAGTTAATTTTCCGTTTTTCTATGTTGTTGTTTTTTTTTTTATCAATTTCGTTTGGGTGATTAGAAGCTTGTTCTTGCTTTTAGTTTTCATTTTTGTTATTTACTAGAAATTGTCCATGCTTAATTTATTTTGTTTAATTTGTATACACGTAGATTGAAAAATTGGATTATCTTCTGAACAACCAAACTTTTGCTTTGTATAGAAATAGCATTTCTATTGTAGTTTAGATTCAGTCAGTTTTCAATTTAGTCAGAACCGTCAGTCAGTTTTTTTTTTTTTGCACAATGTAACTAACCTTTTATATAATAATTGATTGTATTTGCATCTTTGGGTTAAAAATTTTTCTTTATTTTAAAATTACCTTTCAATTTTTGGGGTATTAAGAAATTAAGATTCTTTCACTCACATTTTACTTTCGTGTTTTTAATCGCGAGGGTTACTCTGAGTTAATTGTTCTTTTGCCGCCCTTTAAATGTTTATCCTTTGAGCTAGCTATTAATTGTCTTTTCCTGCCTAAATTTCATTTTTTAAAGTTCATTTTGCATTACAAATACAGTCCTGTNAGTAAATGCAACTTTCGGAGAACGTATTCACTTATCATAGCCATAAATCATTTAATTATGTGTATTACTGCGATCAAAGGTAACGACTAGAAATTTAAACAGAAAAATAAATATATAGAGATAGTTTATGTATAGAATAAACAAATCGGAGTTTCGGTGGCGGCGTTTCCTTTAGAAATACCAATGAAAAAAATACATAACAAAAAGAACTCTTGAATAGACGGCTTGATTTAGAAATATATATGTATTTAACTTGTTTGATGTTATGTAGAGATAATTCATTTTTAAGAAAACGTGGTGATGGGATTTTATTATTTAAAATTATGTTACTTGTTAGCGCTGCTTTGATATTAGTTACTTACTTGGATTTATACTCGCGAGTATTAGTTTAGCAATAGATAATATGTCAATCAGCCTCCTCAGTTTTGGGATAATGTGATTTTCACATATTTATTGACTACACTATTATTGATGTATTAATTACTATTGTTGTTTAATATTCTTAAATATTGCATTACTATGAAGTTTTCTCCTATCTATAAAAAATTACCAAACCAGGTTTAAGATTATTTATAAAATTCTTAAATAAAGCAGTTAAGTTCGCAAAGGAATTATTTATTTTATGAACCCTCCGTTTATTGTATTTTCAGGAAATATATCTTAGCTATCCCCTGTGTAATCTGACGTCGTTAATTTATTTTCTTGAAATATGGCCAATACTGGGTCTCTTTACAAACTGTCTATATGTAGCACAGGTTTATTAACAATTATTTAAATATTATTGGATTTATAATACATAACAAACATTGTAAGAAAGCATATTGTTCGTCAATCTCAGTTAGTGCTAAAATATTTATTGTTGAATTTGATACATTAAAACTTTTTCGTTGTTACTGCCCGAGGCTGTGTTACAGACCAAAAGTGTTAGCTATATTTCAATAAAATAGAACGACATTGGATTACACAGGCGATAGTTAAGATATATTTCTTGAAAATACAATAAACGGAGGGTTAATAAAATAAATAATTTCTTTGCGAAATTAATGCTTTAAAAATTTTGTAAATAATATCAATCTGTTATTGATAATTTTTTAATACATAGAAAAATATTTTGTAGTAATACAATATTTAAGAATGCTGAACAACAACAATACTGAATACATCAATAATAGTGTAATTAATCAATGTGAAAATCACATTGTTCAAAAACTCACAGGAGGCTGATTGAGATATTGTCTATTACTAAAGTATTACTTGCGGGCATAAATCAAACTAAGTAACTAATATCATAGTAATAGGTAATATAATTTTAAAATCCCATCGCCATATGTTTTCTTAAAAAAAAGAATTATCTCTACATAACATCAAACAAGTTAAATACATATATGTGTATTTCTAAATGGTGCCGTCTACTCAAAAGGCCTTTTAGTTGTTATGTATTTTTTTGCATTAATATTTGCCTATTCGGTATTTCTAAGGAAACACCGCCACCGAAATTCCAATGTGTTTATTTAATGTATAAACCTCTTTCTCTATATGTATTTATATTTGATAAGTGTATATATCCTCTGAAAGCTGCATTTGCACCCAAGAAATTTTAAAATTCACGATTGCTGGTGTCCCAATTTTTCCTGTGAGAAGTGTACATTCATTACGATTATTTTACTTAGCATATGTTAAATCTCGTCTCAAGTACGCCTTAATTTTTTGGGGATTATCAGTAGACAAAGTCATTAGATGCACGCTGTTTGTTCCTCCTTAGTCGTCATGTCGAGCTCTTTCTAAGGAGTTACAGATACTCTCTCTCCTCTGCCTCTATACTTTTGAAATCATATTTTTTTATCAATACAATGAACAAACCTTTGTCAAAAATAGTGATATTTATAATAATATGCAGACACACATGCTATCACACTGTTATATTATCTTGTTTTCTATTGACAATGCTTTTTTTTAGCTCGCCGTTCCTTATAACCAATTAAATCGGAGAATGTCGTCATAATCAATTCATTAATCGCCTAATCCCTCGATTTCGTTCGGGCGTGGACGATTTTTTCGTGGAAATCAAACCGTCGCGAACGTGTCACATTAAACCCGGGCCGGAATTAAATATTTAAGGGAGGTTAGCCGCCCCGGCCGATTGTATTCGAAATTTTTCATTCGAAACGCAAGCTCTTTGTTTTCCCTTCGTGCCGCGTTTAGTGCCAATGCCGGCAAATTGCTCCTATTATTTGGGCTTCATTAGGGGTCCCGGGTAATTGGACCGACGTGGAAAAATAACGGCGGATTGTTCGGGGATATCCCGCGATTGCCAAAATCGAGTACAAATCCAGCAATATCTAGCGTTGTTCCACTTGATGCCGTTGTGTATCGTTGTTTTTTAGGCGGCTCGTTCATATGCTCTTTTTTTATCTGATGCTTTTGTGTGTTGCTATGTGTGTATGGAGAGCCAAAAAAAAAAAAAACAAATGAAAACAGCAAATAGCCTCGATTGTTTCAAAGCTTTATTATCTTCCGAAGGATGGATGGATGGATATGAAGCTTTATGAGAGTGCTTGTTTGTTTAATATTGATCCAGACATCCATTGTATTTTTGAGTAAGTACCACACTAAATGAAATATAAGCTGATTTTGCTTTTCTTTTTGACCTTATCCCTGTTACATTTTGCAACCACTGTACGCTATCACAAAATGTATTTCAAATGAATACCGGGATTATAATAACCTCCTTCACGGAAATCTGGACGAATTGAAAAAAAAGGGATCAAGCAGCGTTGAAATTTTGGCCGCAATGAATCAACACTTTGCAGAGGTTTTTAGACAAGATAACCAGAAAAACCATAAATTTAATCATAAGTTAAAATCCATACCCCATACCTTTGTGTTGTATCCCACAGATGAGTATGAAGTAGCAACCGCAATAAATATTCTAAACAATACAACAGCAGTAGGCAGCGATCGAGTACCTTTTTTTAATTACATTATTCTACAGCTGTTTGACAAGCATGTTCCGCTCGTCACGCGGAAATTCACGAAAAAATATATACCGTGGCTCACTGACAACCTTAAGTTGTTAATGAAGCTACGCGACAAGGCGAAAAGCAAGTACACGAAAACAAAAAGCTTAGTAGATTGGAATTACTTCAAATCATTAAGAAACCTTGCGAATAAAACGTTCATACTCGAGAAAAGAGCATACTTTAATTTCATCTCGCGCTCCAGTGACAAAACTAGGTTATGGAAGCATTTAAGTCATCTAAATATTAACCCAAAAAAAGGGCTCGACATACCTGAACATATGGCAGATGCGGATAAAATTAATAACTATTTTATAAGTAGCATACCAAATATTACCCCTGACGAATCGGTCACTTCCCCGCTCCCACATACGCGACGTCACATGTCGAATATGTTCTCTTTTTCTACCGTTAGTAACGACACAATTGCAGATATGATAAGTACTATTAAGTCTAATGCAGTCGGATTTGATAATATAGATATCCGTATGATGCGGCTCTACATATATTATACCGTTCATTGCTCATATTATTAATACATGTATGTTATGCAATATTTTTCCGGATATGTGGAAACAGGCGTTAGTCATACCCCTACCAAAGAAAACGAGGGTTGAAGATTTTAAAGATTTAAGACCTATAAGTTTACTCCCTGTTCTGTCTAAAATCATGGAAAAAATTATGAACCAACAAATCAATAAATATATATCCGAACATCAACTAGTTTCGAATATACAATCTGGTTTTCGGGCGGAGCATAGCTGTACGACTGCTTTATTGTGTGTGACAGATGACATACTGCGGGCAACTGATCGGGGATTGGTGACCGTTCTGGTGCTGTTGGATTACTCCAAAGCTTTTGATACGGTACGCCATAGGAAGATGCTGCAAATTCTCACTGGAATGAATTTTAGTTATGACTCCTGTCAGCTTGTTTTAAGTTTTCTCTCTAATAGATCGCAGCGCGTAAAATTAACCAATTCAATATCACGGGCGGTACATATTCGTCAGGGGGTTCCCAGGATCCACGTTAAGTCCTACGCTATTCTCCTTATACACTGCTTCCCTTCCGCAGTGTCTCAAATACACAAAAATTCATATGTACGCAGACGATGTTCAACTTTATTATTCTTTTCACCCCTCGGAGTGGGTTGCAGCTGTAGAAAAAATTAATTCGGATCTAGTCAGTTTGCATTCTGTGTCTACTTCACTCTCCTTATTAATCAACCCTGTCAAATCACAAGCTATCATTTTTGGAAATAAGGAAGTTGCAAATATGTTACATGAATTAATTACAATAACCATAAACGATACAAAGATTCCTATGGCCAAAACTGTTAAGAATTTGGGGTTGGTATTTGATAATTCATTTCGGTTCCGCGAACCATCTGCCGACAAGCTTCGTATGCTAACTTAAAAAGGATATACCCCTTTCGTTCAGCATTGCCTCAAAAGACTAAAAAAATATTGTGTAACGCGTACGTCCTTTCACGCTTTGCATATTGTTCCGAAATATTCCACCCCTGCTTGGACGTGGCTACTAGTTACAGGGTGCAAAAAATTCAAAACTCGTGTTTGCGCTACATTTACGGTGTGCGAAAATATCAACACATATCACATAAATTGAAAGATGCTGGATGGCTCAGCATGGAAAACCGCAGGGAACTACAATGTTTATCCTTATTCCATAAGATACTTCTATATAAAACGCCGCCATATTTGTACCTAAGAATTCGATTCAGAACGGACGTACATAATATTACTACCCGTTTCCGCGGACTTATAACACCTCCGTCCCACAGGCTTGCTCTTTTTGAAAGATCTTTTACATATCGGATATACAAAAAGTATAATGAATTACCGTCTCGTCTTAAATTGTCATCTGTCTCACTTTTTAAGGCCAAATTGCGATCTATACTGTTTGTGAAGCAGAATCGGGGTTGATGTATAGTGCTTCTGGAAACGCATCTTAATTTAATTTATATCTTAAGGTATATATAGCTTATATATATTACTTGTCCTTCCAGTTTTCTTGCAGACTCTTAGGTTAAGTAGTTATAGGCAGTAGATTTTAATATATAGAAGTTATTTTTATAAGACGTGGTTAGGCTAAAGCAGTTGACATAATCTTGTTAACTGAGCCTCGCCATGAGATTGGGCAGATTTGTCTTTAGTTTTATTAAGAACACTAAGAAATAATTTTCTTGTAATCCAATTTAGTTTTGCCTGTTCTTAGTACCTTTGCATTGTAATACCGGTTTGCTCAATAAAGATATATATTATTATTATTATTATTACCTGTAAATGTATTGAAGCTCTGTAGTGGAATTTTATCTGTAGCTCTATCACATATTATAAATTTATCGTTTGAAAATGGGATATTTCCCGACCAATTGAAATGGTCATTGGTAAAACCAATACATAAAAAAGGAAGTAAATCTGCGATTGAAAACTACAGACCAATTTCATTAATATCTAATATTTCTAAAATATTTGAAAAAATTGTGTACGGGAGAATTGAGAATTTCACACGCAAATACGATGTTTTAAACCATTTTTAGAGTGGGTATGTGAAGGGAAGGTCCACTATGAGAGCTATGTTCCAGTTAATAGAGGAAATTAGCATTGGTCTTGAAGCAGGTGAAACAACAGTTTGTACTTTTATGGATCTAACTAAAGCTTTCGATCGCGTACATCATCAGGTGCTCCTGGAGAAGCTTGAAGTAATTGGGTTTCGAGGCTTGCCGTTGGCTTGGATAGAGTCGCATCTGACGAATAGATACCAGTGTGTAGTCGGTAATGATGAATCAGGTAATCGGAATGAAGATCAGTGGAGTGCGGGGTGCCTCAGGGGCTCCATTCTCGGGCCCCTACTGTTTCTGTTATATGTAAACGACTTGCCGGCTGTTGTTCCTGATTTGTTAATAATGTTTGCAGACGATACAACAACTCGTGTGAAAGACCGTTTAAAAATCGTAACAATCTTAGAGAACAATTTAACACTTTTACAAGAGTGATTTGCTTATCACAACTTAGAATTAAACATCGATAAAACTAAATTATTAAAATTTTCTAACAGTGCGCAAGACATTAGTGTTAAATACAATGATAAAGTACTGACCTGTTCGAAGAACACGCTGTTTCTGGGATGCAAACTGGATTCTCAGCTTAGTTGGAGATCACACATTGAGTATATATCAGGAAAGTTGTCCAGTGCATGTTATAGTCTGAGAGTGATATCCCGGAATGTGAACGTTGAAGCGGCTTTGGTGTCATACTACGCGAATGTCTACTCACGTTTGAGGTATGGCATCATATACTGGGGGAATTCCGTAGAAGCCGTGAGGATCTTCATTCTACAAAAGGCTTGTGTAAGAGCGATGTTTGGTATTGGTCGCCGTGATATCTGCAAAGATTCCTTTGAAATGTATAAAATACTTACCTTGCCTAGTTTATATATATTGGAATGTGCTCTATTTGTTAAATGTAACTATACCGATCTTTTTAGCAAATATGAACTTTTGCACAGTCATGACACCAGAGGCACAACAAACAGCTATCTTTTGCCACCATCCACACATTTAAGTAAGCTACAAAAAACAGCACTGTACCAATGTATAAAAATTTATAATCATATCCCTGTATCAATAAAAAAATCTTCCACTTTTACAATTTAAAAATAAAATGAAAGCTTTCCTGGCTCGAGTCACTCTGTACAAGATCGAAGATTTTTTATTACAACAATGACCTAAACTAAATGTTAATGTTTTAATGTGTTGTAAATGTAACAATTTTCATGTATATGTATTCATAGTATTTTTTTGACTTGTTCTACACGTTACGATGTTTATGGAACGCATATATAGTATTATTATTGTTATTATTATTATTATTATTATTATTATTTATTATTATTATTATTATTATTATTATTATTATTATTATTATTATATTATTATTATTATTATTATTAAATAATCAAGAGTCATTAGCCTCTGTGTAGACTATGTGCATGATTGGCACGTGACTTTTAATTGCCCGTCTCACCTAATTAATAAAATTTTAAGAATATTCCTTGCTCAAAGTATAGGAAAATATTAAAATATGTAGTAATGAAGTTGTAAGAAGTAGTCTCAATTAAAAGCAATTCATATTTACATCTGTGAACATGTGAAGTTTGATTAATTCACACCGATATGCGTAAAAATTAAGTCACGTCAATTATTAAAAATTAAAAAAAAAACTTCCATTGTGATAAATATGTATTTCTTTCTACTTATTTACGGTACAATCAATGTTTTTTGTTATTTTTATCAGAGAATGAGTCTCTTGTATATAATTATTACTAAAAATGTTGCTAATTACTGATACTTGCTTTCACATATATCTAATTAAACTATATTACCAACAGTATGGCTAATATTTTACAAAATTACTGCGATAAATCCCCATTATCAACTGATAAAACCTGGACCAAATCTGAGCTTAACATTTGGCAGACTCTCCTTATTAAGCAAGATACCAAATCTTATTTTTTACCTCTATATGTACTTACAACCAAAATCAATATATCAATATAATATATAATAAAATATCACTTACACTCTTTGATATTATGATGAATAAGTAGTAAGAAGATTCATTAGTGAAATAAATTAGGTTACATTATTATAACAAATCATTGTACATTAGTCCACAGATAATATTTGCTATGATAACTATATTTTCATACGTTCAATGAATAATTTTGTTAATAATGAGTGAATATGAAAGAAATATATTCTTATTTTTACGAGGAATTTTTATAATATTCACGATATGAACGCAATAAAGTATTAAATGATATAATGATGTGTCTTCTTCGTTAGCTCAATGGTTTGCAATTTATTGCAAGAACGAACAGATGCATACCTTAATGAAAAGGGTATGGCAGTAATTGACCCGCCATCTTACTGTTGGTCAGTAACGCCACGGTCACTGACTAAGTGAGAGTTTGACGTGTGGCCCCTAGACGGAGTGCACCTAAATTCGTGATCTCTTAGTGGGAGAAATCGAGAATAATACTTATAAAACCTTCATCGCAAAAATGAATTTGCTCTTGGAGGAATGGTAGAGACGCTTGGAAGGTAGAAACTCATATTTCTATTCCATTTTCTAACTGTATGGTGATTTATCCCCAAAAATGGACCATGAGCCCCTGCCATGGTGGCATTCTTACGCTTAATTGGTTATTTGATAATAATTAAGGCTTGATATCAATCTTTTAATATTACTTTTACCGCAATCCAATTAAATAAAACATGCCGTTAGAAGCAAGCAGAGATATGTGATTTCAACATGATGATTGTCCTGTATATTTTGTTGTACGTGTGAGAGAAAAATTAAGTAAAATATTTCCAAATAAATAGATTGGGAAATGGTCCCAAATTTCATGGGCAGCTAGATCACCAGACCTGACATGTTTAGACCATTATTTTTGGGGAAAGGTGAAAGATGTTGTTTATCAAAATCGTCCGCAAAGTGCGGAAGAAATGAAGATAAGAATAAGGTAAACGTGTATATCCATAAGCAGAGAAGAGCTAATACGAGTTCATAAGAACTTTGAGGTCAGAATAGAGCGATGCATAAAAAGAAACGGTAGACATTTTGAATAATATTTTAATTTAGTTATTTTACATTAAGTTCAATAATTTTTTTTTTATAATTATTGTAATCTATTTTTTTTAATGTAATAAGTACCATCCTTTTAACTGGCATCTCTAAATTATTGAGTATCATCTATTCCCTTCTACATAAGCAATAAATGTAAAATATCTTTTGTAATACTCGTATCAACCACAATATTATAACCTTGGATCAGCAATGGAAAAACTAGATCTTAATGATGAAGTAAAGAAACGTTGCTTTGATGATTGTCAAATCTACTTGTCATTTTCATAGTCCTCTGCAAGAAATGTACTAAAATTTTCAAAGTCGAGTAAATAATGATTGATATCTTGAAAACGACTAGGAATAGGTATATGCATCCTTTATACCTATCGACGGAGAATTTATTTCTGCATTGAATGGTATAATTAGGAATATAATGTTACATTAAAAAAAATGGATTTTCTAAGGTTAAACGTATCCGAATTGACAATTGATTTACGAACACTCTGTATACAATTTAGTGGTTCTTTTGACAGAATTTGGTACGGATAACTATTTTTCTTGGTTACTAGTAAAATGACATCATTATCTTTAATGGTTTACAAAATATGGTAGGTTTTCGAAAGAAATGAAAACGTCAAAATTTTGACAAAATCGTAAATATCTCAAAACGCTTGAATTTAGGGATAGAGAATTTTAGTGAAAATTGTATTCAAATAACCTGTAGAATTCATTGCGGTAAGAAAAAACATATGATTACATTTAAAATAAGAGAATTGCTATCCACTTCCGGTGTAATGGAACGTTTCCGGAAGTTAAAAATATTTTCGCATGATTCTTTAGGTGGGGTTTTCTTATTAAATTTTTTGTCGCATTGGTAATATGTGGTGTGGGTAAGTATTTATACGGATTACAATGTTTTCCTAATTCTATGCTATTGTTTTTGAAAAATGATTATTCTTGCAAATAGGTTAGCTATATTTATACTGCATTAAATGCCACAAAAAGATATATAGTATAAATGAAAAAAATGCATATGGGTAAATAAATAAATATAGTTATTCATCTTGTACAGCAAATTTATATAAGCGCTTTTCTGAGGATATATTTAGGTTGTATCCCCAAAATCAGGCATTTGGGCAGAAGAAAAATAATCTTCTGCCATAGTACTCTTTCAGTCTGTAAAATTTCATGGAAATCGGAATTTGACAGTAGCTGATGTTTCCTTGTCAGTTGCTAAATTCAAGAATAAAATTTCCTAATTTAGTACCAACTTAAGTATATTCGTTTAAACTGCTTTTCAAAAAAATTGTTGCGATAATCACACACGTTGAGAACATTATAAAATACATATATTCATGAGCCGCACTAATGCATTCACGCGAAATAAGGTGCAATTTCTGCTTTGTAAGAAATCCTATCGCCCTTCACAACATTATAATTGAAAGGACAGGCTTTCCGCATTACGCATTGTACTTTCTCGGCGGAATTGTAATTATAGCTTTTTCCGACACATTTTTTTAATTATGTTCGCGTGAGCAGGGGATCCCCTACCGTGCAGGGCCGAAGGAACACGTCAGCTTTCCTTTCAAGACCAAATTGTCGTCCTTACGGTTTAGCGATAAGCTAAATTATCCCCTTTTGTGCCGTCCGTTTTTGCTGTTGGACACGACAAGCGTATTACTCATTAGGTGTCCGGGCGAAAATTAATTTTGATTTATGTGCCGTAGTGACAATCAGTCGGACGAAGCTAGTATTACCTGCTCTGTCATGGTGGGAAATTCAAACATCGGTAGTTATTACTGATTATAAAATCCTTTTTTAAGTAAAGCAATTTCATTTTTCCAATGCTTTTTTTTTTTATTCAAAGAATAGAGTAATGCATACAAAAATATGCACAGTAATACTTACATAACAGAATATGATGTTGTTACAGAACAGCAAAGAAGCAGTAGGTTATTTAAGCTACATTTAAAAAGTCACATATTTGAAAGTAATCATAACTAGTGCATAGACACCTATGATCTCTGGGGGCAAAATCGTGATTTTCGCTTATTGACTGCTACTGGAAAGAACAAACTCAAAAAAGATAGCGATTGCACGCGCATATTCTAAATTTGCTAGCTCTCAGGTTGACAATGACAAGTTCCTTTATCACAGCTGTTTGAATGTGCGTTCATAGGTTATAAAAATCTGGGAAACTATCAAACGACTGTCAAGAACTGTTTTGATAAGAGCCTAAGCTTTCTATTGACTAGAACAAACTTAGAAAAGGTGGCGATTCCGTACAGTTATAATCAGAAGATATAGTTAACGATGAAAAGTTGCTGCGCCTGTGCAATGTGGTGGGGAAGGATTTTGAAAGGTTCTGGTATCAATCCATAGAGGGCGCTGGCGTCACTAAAAGCGCGGAATTTAAATATACGAGTATATCCTACTGTTTCCCTCTTATATATAGTTATTATTTGAAAATTGAATACATACATTACAAAAGAGGTGAATTAACATTAAATATTTATTTTGATGGAATTGTTCTTAGCCGATAATGTAAAATTATGTTTCTTCTTTTTTCTTGAGGTAGCGGCTTTTTTGTTTAAAAGTGAATTAATTTTTTTTCACCAATGAAAGCATTCTTTGACGTTTCGACAAGTTTTTTTTATTTGTCTTCTTCAGAAATTTTTAAATACAATTTAATTTTTTATAACATTTAAAGACGATACAAACATTTTAAAATTACTTTAAAATTTACATTTTTAAAACAATACTAACTTGGTTATTTGTCATATACAATTATTAACTGGTTGTGGAGCATACTACATTTAAAGTAAACTTACTCTTACTACTTAGTCACTTTACTTACTTACTTACCATCTTATTTGGAATTAAATTTGAAATATTCATGAATAGATTTGCGATAAAGCTGAAGAAGTATGCCCAAAGAAGAGGGTTTGTTTTAATCTGTTGACCTCTCAGCTCAAGCGATTGTCAGATAAATTGAGAATATCACAATACGCTTATTAATGGAGAAGACAAAAAATGTCTAGTACTTTTTGTTAGTTCTTGATGAGTCAACAGTCATTGTTGATACTGCCCAAGTATTTTTGTTTTGTGCAAAGCTTTCAATAAGTCATTGCATAATTCATCAAACACCTCTATCTATTTTGCATTATTGAACCAGTAGTGGCAGTGGTTAACTTTATTGACTCTCGGCGAATTAACCATCGCCAGTTCGGTGGTGCAATAGTGGAAAAGTTTTATCGAGATTTTTGGAACTCAGAGAAATTATTAACACTTTTTTAAATGAGAAAAAAATTCCACAATCGTTCCGTGCATTAATAATAATTATTGCTTCTGTTTCTTATGCCCTCTCAACTGAACTTTCGTCCCTTCAAATTATTTTAAATAAAAAGATACTAACATTCGTTGAAATATTACAAAAATATGTCCCAATTCATTTCTTGTGATCTAGATTGGATTAGAATTCCTAAAATGGATCCTATTTACTCAAAATTTTCTGGTGGGATGTTTTTCAAGATTCCAAATCTTCAGAAGTAGCAGGTATTGAACTACTGAAATGTGTTTCCAAATGCCCTAAAATAGTGGAATCTTATTTTTCTTGTCTTTTTTCATAACACTACTAGGTTTTCAGATTTTTTTTACATGCATTGGCAGCAAGTAAGAGGTATCTTCCATTGAATTCCTGACAAGCTTTTTCTGCATTTTTTTTGGCATTCTCCATGAATATAGAATAAATTTAACATACCCAGATCAAGATAATAATAATATAATGATATTACCCTTATACCATTAAGGTGTCGGGTTTGCATTATTATTATTTATTAAACACTAATTTGTTCCATTTCTCCTACCTTTGCTGGCTTCTGCCATGGGGGAAACACACTAGCTGTAGTATATCTCGATTGCGTCATTCCAGGTCTGCTTCAGCCTTCCTCTTTTTCTTTTAACTTGTTTTCTTGCTTCATAAACTTTTTTCAGGTGTCTGTTATTATCCATTCGTTGTATATATCCCCACCAACTCAATTGTCTCTATTGAATAAATTCCAAAACTGATTGTATCCCTAATTCCACACGTATTTGTATGTTTCTAATTCTATATTTTCGGGTTACATCTAGTATTCGTCTCAGGTATTTCATTTCCGCAGCTTGTATTTTTCTTTTTTGTTTGTTTGTGAGGTTCCAAGATTCACATTCATAAGTTATAACTAAACGATATATTGCATTAAAAATCTTTATTTTTTTTTCCTTAGAAATGACTTTTTTATTAATAAATTTTTGGTTTATTGCGTAGTACTTGATTGTTTTATCAATCGTTTATTCCAGCATCTTGTTTTCCTGTTTCTTTCAATATTACTCTTAAATATTTAAATTTCTCATTGTCTATTCTAGTATCATTTATTTCAAATTAGTTTCAACATTCTGGTTTCGAGGATATTTTGCTTTTTGCTATGTTTATTGTCATGCCTCTTCTTCCATGTTTCCTTTCCGTATTGTTCAAATTTTCTTTGTTTTCACTGTCTGTTTATTATTACCACATCGTCTGCAAAGATTTCATTATGTAGCTACTTCAATCCTCTGTAAATTCTTATATCACACAAACACTTTATTAACTTTTCGTGCGAATTTTGCCTCTTTTGCACAATGCAACCAAAGAAAATATACTAACATATAGCAAAACTTTTCTACTACCATATAATAAACAATGATTATTATATATTTTAATAATATTACTAGCAATATTACATTTGGAAAAGTTAATAAATAATAGGAATAATTTAACAATAAAACCACTAAAGCCATAGGAAATGTTGCAGAAAAATATAAGAATATACAAGGTGTTTTTGAAAAAAAAAGTTTTGTAAATTTAAGATTCCTTTGACATGTCAGTAATTTTAAACACCTGTATGATACGACGGAAACTCTTTGGTACATTGTTTTCGGTTCAATAAAACACAAGGAACACTTAATAAAAATATACACGTTAGAATTACAACCTGACCCGCTGAACTTAATTTCGTTACGATTGGCCCTGGTCCTGAAAAAAGTTTGCGACCCCTCTCTAGAATAATAAGTTTTTCTTAAAAGATTTGCTTCTTAACAATGAAATTAAATAAATTATTGAAATGGTTAAGAAGTGCAAGCGATTTTGCAACATAGAATAAATAATAATTGTAGTACCATATTTGCGCCTAAATTATATGCAATCTTATTAACATATTTTCGAAAATTCCTTTTTTTATATGTAGGTAACTTTACGTTAAGGTACGTGCATATTAACTCCAGCGCCTCTGATGATTGGTACCTAAAACTACTTCCCCTCTAGAGAGGATAGCGTCAAGATTTGCCTAATTCAAGTTGGACAGAGATTGTTATAATTTCCTAACTGTCCGTTCTTGTTTACGTGCTCCATGCTAGAACTGAGATGACAGTGGGCTTATACACTCCCAGAAACCCTGATAACGCTAAACGACTCTAGAATCTATAGAAACGACTTCGTTTCTAGAGTTTTAGCATGCGCAGTCATTGCTTTAATTGATATAGTGATTCCCACAATGGACCACGAACGCGCTTGAGTAATGCATTGTTAGCAATTTTTTTGTTTTACTGTTAAGGAATATTCTTCGAAATCACCAATGAAAATCTTATATATTCATAATGAGACGAAACCCACAAACAATATAGAAACTTAACATTGTAGTAAATCCATTACTTTTGTGAATATTCCATTACAAAGTAATAACAAGTTTGTTTCGAAACTTAAACCAAATTATATTATTTGTAGTGTTTTATTCTAAACTCTCTCTTCTCTCTCTTTTCAGATAACAAAAATATGCGACTGCCGCCTGGAATGGCTGTACAAACTGAAGAACGAGTCCAAGAACCAAGAGACGCGCAGCATACTCGAGGAACTGACTTGCTATTCCAAAACTGACGATCCAAATCAAGAACCGGTCTCAGAGGCGCCTTTCATGGAGGACGACGAGGTGACAGCACAATACCCAGACGACTACAATGACAATTACGTCAACAGACAAGACGATTCGCCCAGCCGGCTGCAGAATCCGAATCAGAAGCGATTTTTGGACATAGCCCCGGACAAGTTACCATGCCCCAAGAAACAGGAGAACACAGAGTCCCCGTACGTCTATCAGAACACGCCCAAGTATGCGGAAATAAATTCCGGATCGAACAACTTGATCCAATTCGGCACTTGCCACGCGCTAATACCAATGATCGTCTATTGTTACGTCAGTTTGACGTAAACTTGCTGAGATTACGTTATTTTGGAAGATTAGAAACCGATATGATTTTTTCGAAGACATTCCGACGTTTATTGTGCACCCAAATCTTCACTTCATGCATTGATAAGAACACATATAAGATAAATAAACACTCTCACACACAAATAAACACTTCTCTGTCATCGTAAGATTGTACATTATTAAGTAAATTAATATTAAGATTGCTACTATTAACTATTTAAATATCACCGTGATTTTTTTCCTTTTTTTTTGATAACCATTCCACTTTTTTACTGTTTATATATCGTATATTGTTCCCACTCGTGTTTTTTCTCTATAATAATAATATATAAATACATTCCTTGTGTTAATCCGGGGCTGCATGGCATATCGGAATGGTTAAAGATCAACCACTGACTTGAAATGATTTGTGGTCAGAGGAGATGGTATAGGAGCCATTCGTGATGAAATCTATGATAGGTACGTGTAAATATATGTGTTTTTGAATGATTAGTGTAATCCATATGGCTGTTGACTTTGTAATATCACGATTTTGAGATTTTATGATTACCATTATTTTAATTTAATACGTATGTAATGTCTTTAGGTTTTTCGATGTAGTTAATGATCACTGAAATCGAAAAAATAACGTATCCGAGGTTGTCATTCGATTTAGATAAATATTCTAATAAGTTCAATTAGCAATTTTCTTGTGAATATTCTATAAACATTGAATTTGACATATGTACTTGCGTTAAACTTAATTTTTAAGTAAAACTTTTTATCCCACAATCTATTTTAAAGTTCAAAGCATTAATGGTGGTAGTAATTTATAGTTTCACTAAAATATCAGAAAGTTGTTAAACGCAGATTGCTTGCTCACTGAAAAATAACAACGAAATGTTTTTTGTCACAATAAAAAATTGGTTTTTTTTTACCTTAGAAAAAAAGACGGTATTTTACATCGGTATACATAAAGTTGGGGATCATTCACAAACTCGTTATTAAGTGATTTTTAAAAATATTGGAATACGTCAATCTTATTTATTTCTATGAAAGTTTGTTGACAAAAAAATGTTTTTTAGTATCCTCTTTTCTACTTGTCAAGTCAAAATTTCCTAACAAAAATAATTCTTTGCTCTTTTCCGAGTGTTGCGTATCAAATATAGTTATATTTCTTCATGTTGGGAAAAATGTCTTTGCTACTTAAGAAAAATAGTCAACTGGTGTTTTTTATAAAAATTGAATCAAAAATATTTCTGTATTACATTGTCCTTAAAAACAATTATGAACTCGTTCGCCTTCGTTTAATAATACTAAACTTCTTTTGCAGTAACAAAACAAAAAATATTTAGATCTTAATTTTTTCTGTTCAAAATTTCCTACGCCTACAGAATCATCTCAGTACATATCGACACATACTCATTCAACAAGTAAATAAATCACCCTAAATAACCAAAAAGTATTAAATAAATTAATTCTTTATACCAGAAACAATAAAAGCAATAGTCTAAACTAAAAGCTCCTTAATTTTTATTTCAATGTTCACTTCCAAATACAATTTAATACTAATAATAAGAGTGTTAATTTTCTACTGCAAACAATTAAGCTGAAATAGTAATAAAAATTAAGAATGAAAACAACTTGGTTAAAAGTTACCACAAGTGTTGCGAAAAATGCCAGATATTGATAACAAATTAAGCGATTTTTCTTCACATCAGTTTCACTAAAAGCGAGTTAATCGATTCGTAGTTAAAATACGTCTTCATTATTTAACTTTCCAAGCATTTCTGAAAGAGTTTTCTATTGCATGTATTCTTAAAATATTTCATGGGTTTCTAACTAGTCCAATTGTTGTGAACAACTATTATTTCAGAATATATTGCTATGGAAACAGCAGTATGCAATATAATTTAGAATCATTCAAAACAGGTTTCAAAGCCAAATGAAAAAGTAATTGTAAGTTAAAGTGCATACTCGGTTGCCTACTCTACAGGCAAATTTTGAATTTATTAAAAATTACTATAAGGATATACCATTTTAGCAATAGGTTCCAATTATAGCCTTATATATAATGTAAACTTTATTTTATTTGTTAATTCAATCTTATCTGATATATTTTTATTACATTATGCTCGGGGAGATTTTTCATTCTTCGGACTGTTTATTCGGTAACATTTGCTGTATTTCCCTGAAACTAGAATAAATAACGGTATCTTAATGTCAGTTACTTGTTATTCATTTGAATTCAATGTTGGTCTGCCTGACTGCGATAGCAATCAAAGTCAGATTACTGGTAATTTTAGTTTAAATAATTAATAAAGAACACTTATTTTTCACACATACATTACAAATACTATTATTGTCGTAAATAGTAACTTCAGTTCGCTACTATGATGACTGTTTAATTAATATAAGATAGAAACTATTTTACAAGTAGGATTTGCAAAATTTATTTTAAAACTGAAGTGGTAAAAAAATCCTGTAAAACTTTTTCATTTTGCATAAATATTCCCTGTACATTCAATATCAAATGTGAAATAGCTTAATACTATTATTATTATATATTATAGCTTCAGGACCATCTTGAGATTTATATATATTTCCACTTTACTTTCCACAAAAGAAAAAAAAAAGCAATTTAACACCAAAAGTAATTATTTGACAAAATTTTCAATTTTGTTTTGGAAAGCATGTTCTTACACCCCTCAAATTTCATGTAACAAGCAGAGGTCTTTACTTGTCTATACCAAAATTTAGTAGTTCATCAGTCTTATGGTGGTTCTTCCATATAAATTTTTCCATACATATAATTTTTTCTTAGACGCAGCTTCTAGCCTGCTCTTATGTTGTTTTTTGGACAGTTCTTGGGCAAATTTTTGGCATTTTATTGAACTTAATTGAACACATTTTACGTAAGAACTGCGATATGCTAGCAATATTTATTATCCCTATATACAATAAAACAGAAGTTAAAACATTGTACCGAACCAATTTCGAATATGATGACCAATAAAAAACGAACAGAACCAATTAAATTCACTATAATCTATATCACATCCCATAAATATGACTCCTTTCCGAAAACAATCCCCTAATCATTACTAATAATAACCTAAAAACCTAATATTTCCCCTGATATTCGCCCCAAAGTCGACCGAACAGATAATATCTTCATTCCATCCGCATCACTTTATTTCTCGAGGTGCAGAAAACTCCCTTAATTATTTCCGGGGGATTTTAGCTCGCCTAGGGTGTCGGCCACTACGGCACAATTACGCGGAAGCTCGTGACATGTGATCCCAAGAGCCAACTACCCAATCGGAAGTCGAAAAACCGACCATCCTTTTCTACCGGAACTGTGGGGAAAGTAAGACAAATAGCAACAGGTTCTTATTATCACTCGGTCGCTGGAATGAAATGAATAAGCGAACGCCCTTTCCTCACACTTCTTGAACTTTTTGAAAGACGCGGTAGTGGTATAGGAGACCAAAGAAATGTTTATGTAGAAACAAGGCAGGGAAATTAACAGCAAATGTTTTTTTTCTTTTGTCGAAACGCCACAGCGTTTGTAGGATTTTTGCTCTGGCTTTGATGGTGATGAACTCAAATAGACGGTGGTTGGTTTTCATTTGTTAATGTTGCTTTGCGTTTCGGTATTTCTACGTAAAAAAAAAACAAACAAAGGAAAAAAGGAAGCTTACAAGCAGAACAATCCACTAAAATCTGTACCTGTAGGGATTAATGTGCACTCCAGAAAATTGCTATAAAAGCAATTGGTATTTCATACGAACGTAATGTTATTTTTTCCTCAAAATTAATATCTATATTGAATAATAAAAAACATAAGCTTACATTTCTTCACATAATAATAATAACTTTGTAGGTACTAAGGCTTATAAAACGTTGGTTAAAGTTATTTTACAAAGAAAAAGCTCTACTCCGATAAGTCATTGAAAAGTGTCCTTAAAGTTATCGGGCTGAAATTAAAGCAAATGAGTACTACTGTCACGCATACTGTAAATACTGCTGTGTACAGATTGAAGTAAATGAAAAATGCAAAACAGATACTAAAATGGAAAAGAAAAAAAAAATGTTATCTAGCTCAACGGAAAATACTTAAATGGACGCAAAAGAACTATTAATCTCAGAGTTACCCTCGCGAATTAAAACTTGAATCTAACCACGAAAAGTAAATTGTGAGTGAATGAAATCAAACTTTCTTAATTGACACGAAAAATTGAAAAGGTTTAAAAATAAAATAAAAGAACAGAATTTTCACCCCAATGACGCTAATTAACAATCAATTTATTTTACAAAATGGGTTAAATTACAACGGTGCAGAAAAAAAAACCTTGATCTGAAGGTTCTGGCCTAAAATAAAAACTGCACTTGACTCTAAATTAAAATAGGACAATGCTATTTAGTATATAAAGCAAAAATAAAACTATTTGTTTAGGAAGATTATCTTTCAATTTCAATCCACGTGGTTTCAACAAATTAAAATAAACTAAGCGTGGACAATTACCAGAAATTTACAAAAATGAAAAGCTAAAAGAAAGAACAAAGCTTCTACTCACTCAAACGAGGTGATTGAAAAATAAAAATGAAACGGCAAAATTGAGTAACGGAAAATTAACTCTTTAAAATAAAATATATCTTCCTAAACAAAAAAAATAATAATTGATCTTATATCTATTACGTGTACACGTCAATACATTAACAATTATTGCAATCAGAATTCCTTGATTGACTAAATGAATTACAATTAAATTTAACAATATCAAAATGAATTACAAAATGGCAACAAAGATTTAAAAATACGTCTACTCACGTCAATAGTCGAAGAAGGAAGTCCTTAACAAAATTCCACAATTGTTTTTCTTACAAAAATCGCTCTCTCAAAATCGTACAATGCAGACGTATAACATTACAATGACAATATTTAATAGAATACGCATAAAATCAGCACAAGCGAACAATAGACAATTTAATGACGGTAAATTGAAATCAGCTGAACAGAGAAATCAAAACAACCTAAATATGCAACTTAAAATACACTCAGCGATAAATGGGTTGTCTAACCACAGCAATACGTTCAAAAAAGTAAACACTGATTATGGGCATTCTATAAAAAATCAGGAACTAATTCCGTTCACTTCACGTTCACAATTCAAAGTTATCACTATTTCCCCATTTGAGGGGTAATTTTTTTGAGTTTGGTTTAAGGTGCCAACTTGGCTTATTGTTTATATATCTAGGTTTACTACATTTTTTACAATTTTTTTTTTCTGTGTGGTACAACATGATAGCCCAATAGCTTTAGCGACACTTTTCAATGGCTTATCCAGTAGAGCCTTTGCTTTTAAAACGCGAGTATTCTAAACTGATAGCACTATAGTAATTTTTAAAATAATTAATGATTAAGTTCTCACTTCCTTTTCCTTCTTCTTACAAAGGAATTTACTCATTGGTAAATTCTTAATCACATTACTAGAATACCATTTTATTTAGAGCAGTACAATGTAACATAGATAAAGCTTACTTAGTTTTAAACACACAAAGTTTTATATATAGGAGTTAAAATTTGCTTTTAAATTAGCAAAACTTCGTGATAAAACCTGATAATTCAACAGCAACGACACAAATCGGATTAAAAAGTTCTTAATCCTACCTGTATTACCTCTGTATATTCTAATCTCTAGCGAGATTGTATGCTCATACTTGCAGAGGTAATGTTTACATGTTACAAACAGGTAATTTTATATTTTCAAGTTTGAAGAATTGTTTTTTTCTTTTTGATCTAATGTGTTGGAATAGGAAATACAATTTTACTAACGATTTTTCAAAAAATTAAAAAGATTTTACTTGTTTTAAAATCCAAATAATAAATTGTTATTAGAATAAGAAATAAAATGACTGAACTATTCGATTACAGACGAGTACAGCTTCCTCCAAAAACTTTCACAGATTCAAAAATTTTGTAAATATTTCGGCAACTATAACAGCTATTTTCTTTTTCCTAATTTGAAGTATACGGCATAATCCCAAGAAACTAGCAATGTTCTATGTCTAATTACATTTTCCAAGTGGTCGAAATTTGTTTTTTGAAAAAAGGTTTTTTTTTTTTTTTTATGTGGGGCTACATAAAAAAACGAAAGAGGAAATCCATTGAGGATAGATATGGCGATGTTGGAGGCCTGGAATTTCTTGGAATACTTTCAAAGAGGAAAAGAAAGAAGCATTTGGTAGATTTGGGGCAAGAAACATTGGAATTGTGGTCTATGTTGTAATTACTTTCTTTTATTTCAAAACAAAACAAGTTGTGCAGCAAACATAATTCCAACTTTGGAATTTTCCTTTTCAAGGCTATAAAAAATTTTAAACTAACTAATTTGACATAGTATGCATGATATTTTCTCTCAAATTATACACAGAATAGGATCTGACTGCTATATGATTTCAATTAATTTTATATACGGGGTAATTCCGAAAAAAAAACCATGAAATCTCATTTTTTGCTAAAATTAAGCGAAACTTCATATTTACATGACGTTGGATTTCAAACATTTGCAAATGAAAAAAAACTTCTAAACACAAAAAACTGAGATATTTTTGGCATTCCCTCGCATATAATTAAATTTTCAGCAGATTTGATGAGTGTTATTTGAGTTTCAATATATGCAGAGGTAATTTGTAAGGAAAAAAAATCACTAAATTCAAAGACAAAAAAAAAATCCCATATGCTGCGTGCTTTCAATCGGTTACTGTGTAAATAATGGTTTACATCATCCTTAATATTGTGTAATATAGTTTATTTCCAACAAATAAAAAAAAAATTAAAAACATGAAGAGTGTGGGGTACCAACCCCACGTTTTAAAAGAAAATAATCATAAATAATTCATTGTATTATCATTTTATATAGGGTTTTAAAACCAATTTTTTCATCAGTGGAGCAGAATTAAAAATAAAGCATAATGCATACTCAATGAAAAGAACACTATTTGGTCTAATATTTCGGAAAGAAACGTTTGTTAGCTCGGTTTTTAAGCACTTTGAGGTTAACTTTCCAGACATTGAAGAAGAAATATACTAGTTAGGAGTCAAAAACCTCTCTTATTGACTTTTTTCGAAAACAATTTACGTTATCTTTAATGCTGTGTAATAAATATAGTTTATTCCTAAAAAAAAATAAAAATGTGGAGGATGTGGGATACTGATTTTTAATTTTTTGCTTTATTTCCTAAAAACAAACAGGAAATATTTATAAATAAAATCTTTCTATTATTTTCTTTTGTACTACGTTTAAAAATCCAATATATAAAAAAAATTAAAATAATATAATGTGTAATATAGTTTATTTGTAACAAATGAAAAGGAAATGTAAAGATATATGAAAAATATAAAAATATATATTTTTTAAATTGGTTATTCACCTGAAACATTTCAAAACCAACTAACAGATATTTTCTTCACAAATATTAGGCCAAATAGCAGTGTTCTCTTAACTGAGTACTATTATGCCTTATTTTTACTTCTGCTGTTTCCTAAAAATGTATTTGTATAACACAAATTTTCTATTTATTTTATATTTCTCTATAGAATAATTGGAATATCACGTAACATTGTAAATCTGGACATAAAATATGCAATAAATGAATAAAATTACTTGTTTTTCAATCTTCTAGATTATCCATTTTTTCAATGCTTGGTTATTTTTTCGTAAAGAATAGTATTAAGCAAATCTATATTTCAATAAATTAAAAAGAAAAATCGTGGACAAAATATTATAAAACACAAGAAGTATGGGGTATACCTAGGTTACATTTATGCTTTTCTTTTTTCTAATAGAATTTTTATCATCCCTGCAACTAAGTATGTCATATTACAATAGTTTGGTAGTTGTTAAAAAAAGAAATATAAGAGTGTGGAGGGAGGAGCGATTACCCAACCCCCTATCATCATTGCGGTTATGTAATAAACTTTATTTCTTATTAATTAAAAAATTATACAAAAAAAATAATAATTGAAAAAGATGGCCGGGTTACTTACCTTCTTTCAAAAAATACCGTACCCCTTGAATTGTTTTTTGTAAGATCGCCACTTTAATCGACAGTTATTAGAAGTGACTGCGCCTTTTGTTTGTATTTGAATTTAAGAAATTACTGATAAACTATTTTTTTGTTCCTTGCATTACCAACCGAGGTTTTCTTATGCACTTTAGGTGTGTTTCTCAATGATTTAATGAAAGATATTTCATCAGCAAAAGAAATAATATCGATGTTGATGCTTTGATATAAATCATTTATTTGTGTAAATTAAATTTAAAAAAAATGGTCCAAGAATCGAGCCTTGCGGCACTCTTAAATACCCTTCCGTAACATTCGATTACAAATCAACGATATGATCTTGACAATTGTTTATTTATTTTGATATAGCTGCATTGGTGAGCAACTAAAATAGAGTAAAATGTATGATTATACGTATAGGAGTTATCACCATAATGTTATGTACAAAATTTAACAACATTTTTTTTTAGTAACCATTATTTTTTTTTTGTTCATTTGATTTATGTTCAAATGGAGGAATCGAATGACAAACCAAGGATGCCAAACATTTAGTCGCATAAGCAAGATTAACTAAGATTAATTATTAAAGTATATATAAAATAAATATATATATATATATAAAACTAAGTTTAAAATTTGTATAAAAAAGTGAAAAATTATTATTACTATGAATATAATATTAACGTAGCATATAACTGTATTTTTAAATATTCAAGAAACGACTTTAACCTCTAAAGACATCTTATAATAATATGCACCCTTCGCCATTCTTTCTTAAATAAGCATATACGACTTGTCATACGTCCATTTCCTGTAAAGAAATGAAATTAGATTACTAGTTATAGTTTATCATAGTGTACGTGGAAAAAGTTAAAATAAAGAAACGAAAATTGGGAAATGTGTAGCTTTAAAATTATGAAAATCGACGAACTCATTTACATTTAAGGCTGAAGAAATTGCTTTTTAAAATTTTTATGTCATGATTTTCCATTTGCATATACATGTATTATTAAATCAAAGAGATAATGTGCGAAGTAAGAATAAAAATTAATAAGATTTAGAAAGCTCGTATTGAATATAAAGTATATAAATGTTACACTTAATGTTAAATAAGTAAATAAGGAAAGAAATTAATAAAAATGTGATCGTATAGCATTTATTTTTAAGCCGAATCTTAAGGTTGCGTTGTTGAATTGGATTTTTAAGACGGGAAATAAGAAAAAAAGAAAATTAAAAATTACGGCATTTCTGATTAAAAAATAGTTTGGTATAATAATTGTACTCATTGCAAATATTTTATTTATATGTATGATGTAATTTTTGTATGATATTAATGTGTGATAAGTAAAGGTGAAGTTACATGAGCGTTTTACTATCGCGACGAAATCGCGCCGATAAAAACGCCCGTGTGCCTCCCGCCTGATTTTGCACAAAATGTTCTGTAATATGTATGTACATTCTTTCTATTTCGTATCGATATGCATGCGTATAAAACAACGTAATAATTTATTTCTTTATTGTAATACCATAACATATACGTGTATCATATTTTTGTATATTACTGTGAGCTCTAGTTTTTAATGCACCTACACAAACATACTGAAAAATAGCACACATCTATTTATCTGTTTCATCCCCCCACTTCCCTTGTATTTTTCCGTACAATTGTCCAGTTGCAGCGATATTTTAACTCGGGTTTTCCTGTCTGAAAAATGGAATACCACACCGCATCGTTATAAATTTGCCGCCGATGATAAAGCGTTTCCAAATTTCGGCGTGCGGTGACCAACGTTTTACGCCCCTTCCGTTTTAATTGCGGGCATTATTTATAACAATGCAAACGTTTTTATTTTGTGTATGTACCTCTGCGTGTCGCGTTTCAATTCTTTCCTATTTTGTTGTTTTTTTTTTTTTTGGTGGGAATTTTATTTTGCATACGTGGCACGACAAATTAGGCCAGCGTGTTGTGTCAAATGTTTCGTTCGAATTGTAGCACCTATTCAAGCGGAAATGCATAAAATAATAATTTAAATTAAACGGTAGCGTTTATTAACAACGGTAATAAATAACGGTGTTTTAGCTTGTATTTTGACCGTCGCATTTTTTATGTAGGAGTGGTGTTTGACCGGAAATGCTTGTCACAACTTAATGTAGAAACGGACGGAAATATGTGAATATGCATTAAAAAAATGCGTGGTGTTTCTAAAATGCTTTGTTTACGCTTTAATTAACATTCTTGTCTGGAAGTGTCCATGCTTTTATTGTTTCCAGTTATTGGGTATCTTTATATCCAAATGTGAGTAGACTGAAACTAATTTAATAAAAGCAAACGAAAAATATTCGTGTACATCTGGAGAAAAAATTGTATACAAAATAAATTTCTACATCGGTTGAAGTTCCCAAAATTTAAAGAAATGTTTTCACTAACGACATCAATATAACATGTCTCCCAGCAATAGTAGGAGAGCTCTTTCGCACCATGCCGCATTTGTTGATCATATTTTCGATTTTTACAATGCTATTTTATAGATTATGATGAAAGTATTTACTTAATAATCTGATAAATAATGCATATTATTGTTTATATACATACTAGTTAGACAACCTTATGGACAAAATAGTTAACGCATTTTTGAACATTTTGGACAAAAGCGGTAGATGGCGGCACGCCGTTGATGTCCATCTCGATTTAAATATAAGCTTTATAGTTAGACTACTACATACAAGATGGCCCTCTTACGTGTCGGCAAAATATTATTTAATTGCAATAGTTACCCAAAGGTCAAGGTCCGTATCACGTCCGTATACATCAGATTACCTCGTAAGTTGTAGGTGAGGCCCGGGGAAAGGAGAGGGTGGATACACGATGACGCTGTGATGACGCGCTTCGTGATCATTCTCGTGTTTGTTTACATTGAAAGGTTAGTATTGGGGTATTCGGTTATAATAAAAAGAACTTGAAATGTATATTGCAAGACACGTTCTTGTTGACAAAACATTAATTGAACAATTTTCTAAATTAAAATTTAAAAGAAATATATTTAAACTTAAAACAAACAAAAATCACTGGAAAGAGAGAAGTTAAATCTGAAGAACGCAAATTTGCCAAGAAAAAAACATTACGTGAATTTGTGTTCCTAAATTTTTGGTTTTGTTAGTTTAACTATGATTACATAATAATAAGAATGTTTTTTTTTTATTAGGAAGAATAAATATTTAGTTTGATAATATATAATCGTTATCTTTTTACCATTTTACTTTACTTTTTCTTAGTAATTTAATGTTATGCTCTATATATGTGTGTAGTTCTAAGTTCTGTGTTATAAGTATTTATATAATATTTTTTATTTGATTTACTTATGTTTACTATTACATAATAATAGAAATTTGTTTTTTTGTACTAATCGCCATTTATTTTTACATATATGCACCACATTACTTATTAAAAACAGCATACATGATGACGCGTTCGCGCTTGTTCTCTTGATTGGCTGAAAAGTGACGAGGTAACCTTGTATATACGGATCTTGCCCAAAGGTTACCTCGTAACTTTTCAGCCACTCAAGAGAAAGAGCGCGAACGCGTTATCATGTATGGTGTTTTTAAAAAGTAAAGTGGTGCATATATGTAAAAATAAATGCGATTTGTACTCCCAAACTACATATTTATTCATTATAATAAGAAACGAATTTCTATTATTATGTAAGTAAACATAAGTAAATCAAATAAAAAATGTTTTGTGAATATAAGAAAAACTATATACATAGAGTACCTATACATTAAATTAGAACTAAGAAAAAGTCAAAAAGTAAAGTAAAATGGTACATACATGTAAAAAAAAATAATGATTTATAGTAGGCTACATTTTGAATTTCAAATTTCTCGCCTTTACACCAGTTGAAGTTAGCGACAATAGCGCTATACACGGGAGAAGCGAAGATAGCAATAGGAGAGAGGAGGAGAAGAAGGTTCTCGTATACACGTTCGAACGAAAAACCCGCGTTTTATTAAAATTTTAAATATAAAAAGGCTATCGAACTACAGATTATATATTATCAAATTAAATACTTATTCTTCTTAATAAAACAAACACTTTCTGATTATTATATAATCATAAACATAAGTAAATTAAGTTAAAAAAACAACTTATTAATTTAAAAACTAAGAAAAGAAATTGAGAAGTAGTTTTATGTTCTTTTTTTCTCGGCACATTTTCGTCCCTTTAGATTTAACTTTTCTCTTTTCAGTGATTTTTTTGTTTTAAGTTTAAATATTTTATTCTTAAAAGAAAAAACCTCAAAAAAAAATTGTTCAATTAATGTTTTGTCAACAAGAACGTGCCTTGTAATATACTTTCAATTTCTTTATATTTATAACAGAATACCTCAGAATACTAACCTTCTAATGTAAACAAACACGAGAATTATCGCGAGGTACGTCATCATAGCGTCATCGAGCATCCACCCTCCCTTTTCCCCGGACCACACAATTCGCCAATGCGAGTGAATCACACATCACACCGATACGGGATTCCATCGTTTTCGCAGATAGATAGAACACAGAAATCTATCTCTCTCTCTGACCGAGATACCTGTTATATTTATCGCGTTTTCAAATCAATTTACATTCACCGATAGAGTGCACCACTTCCCTGAGCAATACTTTATTTTTCGTACAATGCATTACGTTGACTAACTAGATATATTTAAACAATGATATTACCTATAATTTTAAACTGACAGCAGCATCGCTATCAAAGGCATTCTTTGACAATTGATTAGGAAGTAGTTATTTCGTTTAATTAATAAAATAAGCATGGTTTCCTAAATATGATTCTTAGCATAACCCAATTTTTTTTTTATGGTTAATTTGATTGCATCGCGAACAAGCCTAATTTGAATAAACTTTAAAAAAATTGCTATCGAAAAGGTATAGTCAGAGAAGCTAGTGAAGTTGGCCCTTGCGCTAACTTGACTTGACTTTTTCCTTTAGTACTTTTATATGTAATATTGAATCTCAGTAAGTTTTAACTCCGTAATGTTTATAGTTTTCGAGTAAATAATTGTTAAATTAAAAAAAATTAAAATACTAAGGTTTTTTAAGCACATTTTTTTTTTTGTGTGACAATAATATTACGCAATAGAAACAGTTATATTAAATGTATATAGATAAGTTAGTAACAGCTTTTTAGTAGGTTGGAAACAAATAAACTTTATGCAACACCCACCTCAGTAATGAATTTCTATTCCGTTGTAAAATACATAGTACTTTAACGTAATTAGCTTTTTTTAATCTTCTTTTACACCGTGTCTAAAAGCGGAAAATCTCTTTTGTAAAACAAAACATTTTTTTTTGTTATACCATGTACTAATGTTTACTCCATTATTCAGACAGATAAAATTTACGCTGCAACTATATAATTTTACTCAAATGTATATTTTATATACACGTACTCCGGTTTTGAGGTACACGGATGAATTATTTCGAATCGATTTGTTATTTGAAAATAACCCGGATGATTTTAAAATTAGTTCACCCGCGATAATTATTTTAACGCTTGATTGACCCTAAAATATGGAAACTAACATAAAAACAAAAACGAGAAAAATACGTAAATTTGTATGATTAAACACAACAATTTTGTGTCGCCTCTGTTATTTTCAACCTTAATGGTCACTATTTCTTTTCCCGGGCTTCTCTTGCATTAGGACGTGATTGTGTATCAATTCTAAACATAAATCATACGCGTTATTAGGAATGACGCTTTGTATGGCGTTTTCTCTTTTCATTGTAAAGGTTTGTAATAAACAAAAAGTCCCTTATAAACTGCGTGTAAAGTAGTAAATGAAGACACGAGTAGATGAAAGTGTTATGTTACAAAATTAAACTTTTTCAGAAATTAAGTTTTTTTATGTAATTTTTCTCAAAAGTAGTGTAACATAACCCCTTCATACATTCGGGAGACTCGAGTGTTCTTGAATTTCTGGAATTTTCGATGGTGCTTTGTGAAAGATGGGTACAAAACACCTTGATTCATGCAAAAAAGACAGTTTTTAAAATGCGACATAGCACCTTCGTCCACTCGTATCTTCAAATCATCGTTTTCACTAATAAATCCTCACAATTGGAAAAAAAATTGTCAATATTCAGTCATCCTATGGAAGGAATTATTGTACAAGATGGGCAAATTTCGATTTTTTATGGGGTGCAGACCAAACGGTAATAAATATAAGAAAAGTAAGCAGAAGGTTATGGGCTCTTTTTGAATTTAACTTAGCGATCTAAACAGATTGAAGTTAATTTGTTTAGTTCCCTATATATAAGCGTTTTTCAGTCAACCACTTTTTTTAACCGTTATAAGTCCGATGCCATAATATACATATAGAGGAAATATGTTCAGATATATTTTATATGGTGGTTTATGGGGCATGGTTGATTCTTTTTAAAATTTAATTTTGTACGAATTATTTACAAAAGTTATATTTTTTTTAGATGGTACAGTCTGTATATCTTCAGGTAATTGAGTTGCATTTTTTTGTCATATATCTATTCGTTTAATATATATCAAACACACCAATACGTCACAATTACTAAAAATTTTCGACACCAAAAATACATTACACCGAGTGTGCCATTAATTATTTAGTGCAAGTAGTGCGGTTGAAAGAAAATGACTGATCTTGAAAAACGCCTGCTATATCGGAAACTAAACAAGTTAGCTTCAATCCGCTTGAATCACTAAGCCAAACTCAAAAAAGAGACCGTGACATTCTGTTTACTTTTCTTATATCTATTGCCGTTTGGTCTGTTCGCTATAAAAACATCGAAAATTGCCAACCCTGTACAATAGGATATATCATTTATAGAGGAGGATCTAGAACCTAAATTAACGCTGACAACCGCTTTCTACACACAGTATGTCGAGTAGTATTCGCTAGCTGGACAAAATTATTTTGTGTTGTATTTGGCTCGTAATAGGTCCGCGTAATTCACATAAGGGCGTTTTTCAAATCTAGAGTGCCTGGATCTTTATAAATCGGATATATAGTCAAATTAAAACACAAATTATTGAAAAAAAATATTAAATAAACTAATACAACTGTTAATTAGATTTTTCCAAATGTGTTTAGTTATTCATTCATCATCATTAATCTCATCCTCAGAAGACTCGTTTAAACAATATTCCGAACTGATATTAAAGCTACTAGCAACGTTTTTTTTTTTGGTTAATTACAGGCTGTGGTGGATTTATTAAATCCAACATTTGGGGAGGGAGGGATCCTGCTTTCCTTTTTGGAACTTCTCTGAGGCTGTTAATTGTAGGATCACATGTGATGATTAATATGTTAAGTAGATCCATGTTCGTGGCAATACGTGACCGTTTTCGAGTATTTTCCTGTCGGAATCTTTTGTAATCTTTGTTGCGAGCTTCCTGAGCTTCCTCCGAAAACTGCAAAAAAAGCCGATTGGATAATATCCGCACTGTGCATCAGAATGTTGTGTACAGTAACGGGCATGTAATACCAGGAATATAGTTTTAAATAAAGTTTTCTTGTTTCTTGTGCTAAATTCTGAAATTTGGAAACGTTAATATCAAAACCAGAAGATAAGGTCCTAAGCAAAGTTTCAAAATGTTAATGAATGTCACATCTAACCCTGTAATTTCAGCGCTCACTTTTGGATTTCCGAAAAATCTACGGGCAATATTTCCGTCATTGGTACTGCCAAACGCTGGCTTTGGCCTATCTACAACTAAACCCATTACCTTTTTAAAACGATCTTGAATTATTGCCGAGCGTTGCTTCACAATAGCCTTGTAAGATGCGCTTCTCACTTGCCATACCTTCACATCAAGACGATAACTGATGTGAAGCGGACATTCAAAACAGCGAATCCAAGCATGTACTGTAGATATACCAAAGCTAAGGTTGATTTTGTTGGCCGTAAACTTTCTGGCTTCTTCATTCATCAGCTTTGGAGTCGCTCCACAAATATAGCATTTTTGGGCTAAAGAAGTTTCGCTCAAAGCATTACATACTTCACCTTCAACAATCGTTAACAGTAGCTCATGCCTGATAGAAACATCCATCATCAGCATGGCAAAAACACATCATAAAAAAAAATCATCTGAATACTTTCTTTGCATTCTGGTGTTTCCGTCTTATCTCAGTTTAAATCGTGTGTAAATAACATCTGCTTTGAATGAATTCACTATGCCTAGCATTTAATTTTTTCGATGTTTACTTACAGGTGGTTGAAATTCGTTTCCTATAGTTCATTTACTATAACAGACGAGGTACTCCGTGAATCAGTTTGCTATGACGTCACGACCCTGTTGCAAATTTTCTCTTCGTCAAAACGTAAACAAACACTTAGGTTATTTAATTGTCAAACACTTTTGACAGGTGAATGAACAAACTCTTAGAAATAACATTTACCGTTAATATTAGTGGTAATTCTTTTTGAAAATCAGGATTTATTTAAGTGTGTTAATCATGATAGCAGTGGAAAAAATAAGAAAAAAGCACAAGTGAGTACAATAAAATTTAATCGGGACAATTATCGCCTAAAGCAGTGCTCGGCACTGTAGGGGAAGCGACTCTCCTACTATCGCTGTAGGGAAATTGAAAACAAGCGTGTGAGTCAGGTAGCCAGTAAAGATCGACTATTGAAATTAAAAACATGTAGATGGCCGTCGCATATTAAACACTTCAACGTATTAAAAATTGGTTTTAAGAATATTTAATATTTATTGATTATAGTAATAAAGTGTAGTAAAAAACAAGCCATTCCCTTAAGTAAACAAGTAACTAAAAAAATAATTTCTGTCAGATAACAATCGTTTTTTTTTTTTTATAGGAAACGATTACGATTCACTATAAAACAACGCAAATAAAAGGAAGTTTCGTACATAACTAAAGGAAAATAATTTTCTAATATACAGGATTTTCTAAAAATATGTACCATTCTAGGAAAATAACTAAATTATATCATTCTAAAGGGGCTAATTTAAATATATAAATAGGGAGAAAATGAAAAAAAAAAAACAAATTCTTTTAAAACAAATAGAAGTATTCTTGGGAAAAGCAACTATATCAGCACAAATTGTTATCTTTGCTAATAATAACATCGAAATCCACTTCTAGATGGGTAGTGGCCAATCTTATTAAATGTGTTAAAGATTCGTCGGATAATGAATTTCTCGTTGCTGATTTAATGCGTTTCATTTCGGAAAAAGCAGATTCACATAAGTACGTTGACCCAACATAGAGTAAATTTTTAAACCAAAATCATAAAGTCGAGGATATTTTTCAATGTCAAGTAATTTATAAAATTGTATACCTGTTGCTGTATTATTATGGAAAAACGGATCAGCTTTCAGATCACAGAGCTCCAATTGATAGTACGCATCAACATTTTCTACATCACAATGAAGTGGATTACAAAATAATAAAATTGCAGAATTGAAAGTGTCAAAGTCAGTAAAGCGTTTATTGAATTCTAGCTGAAGTTCCCGTATTACTTCGATACCATTTTTAAAAGCAGCTATTGAAAATTCGGCAGCAATCTGAGCACATCGAGGAAAATGGCATAAATTGTTTTTTTCAAGCTGTGTTATAAATAAATTTAGACGATTTCTAAAGCCATTAATATGTCCTATGTATTCAGAAATTATCATATTTTTTCCCTGTAACTTGAGATTCAATTCTGTACAGTGAATTGTGATATCTACAAGAAAAGCGAACTTCTTCAAGAATTCTATGTCCTGCAAACGCGCAATTATGTCAGTGTTCGAAGAATTATTAATTTTTAAGAAGTCAATAATGTGGTGCCTCAGCTCAAATATCCGCTCCAGCGTTTTACCAGCGCTTAACCATCTTATTTCAGAAAACAAAGGGATATCTGCATAAGCAGCTTTATGCTCTTTTAGAAATGTTTTAAGTTTCCGATGTGAAAGTGCTCTATTTCCACCTTTTAGTTTATTTAAGACTTGTGAAATAAATACCATTATGTCTGAATGATATAATGATTTTACACACAAATTTTCCTGATGGATAATGCAGTGAAGTGCAGGAGTTCTTACACCTTCTTTTCGCAATAGTCCGATAAAGCCGTTTTCGTGCCCTGTCATTGCCCTAGCACCGTCTGTGACAATTGCAGAACATTTGGAAAAGTCGATGTCATGTAAGGTCATAATTTTTTTCGTGTGATATAATATATCGGTACCTTTTGTAGTGCCATGTAATGAACCTAGCCCTAGAAGTTCATTATGAGCGTTAAAATGATGGTCTACTATTCTGATAAAGATGAGCAATTGGCTTGTATCAGTCACATCTGTGCTTTCGTCTAGACAAATTGAAAACCATTTACAATTCTGTAATAATATTCGCAATTTTGATTCTAAATATGCGTCAATACTTTGTATTCTTCTGGCTACAGTACGAGGCGCAAGTGGTACTGACTCAAATTGTTGTACCGCCGCAGTATTGTTAAAACATTTTGCCATTTCAATGGCACATTGTTTAACAAATTCTCCATCTGTGAAGGGCTTTAGAGATTTACCTAATAATCGGCTAACACTAAACGAAGCTAAAATATCTGCATTGGTTTTAGGTAAAGCTTCCGAAGATTGCAATCGACTCTTAAATATATATATTAATCTTTCCCGTTCTTTCACAGAGTACGCTCTATATTTTGCCTCATGAAAACGATCAAAATGTCGCTTTAAATTGAACTTTTTATAGACTTGTATTATCTTGCCACAAATAACGCATGTATTATGCCCAGATATGTCCTTGGCAAATAAAAATTGCGTTTCCCAATCTTTGTAAATAACACGACTATTTGCGCTCGGAATATCCATTATACACGACACAACGCTCTACACTTCAATGACTCAATGGGCTCTGTGTCGTATGTTATATTCTCCTCGATAAACTTACAAAGACGCTTGAATTAGTTGAGCGGGGGAATGTAAACATTTCGCTCCTACGTGCAATTTTGCCGAGCGCTGGCCTAAAGTATTCACAGTAACATTAGTATGCAAGTTTCTTCTCTATCCAAACCAATCTCTCAGATTTACTACTTCTGAATTTCGTTTCCAACATGTTGTACACCAAGTACGTCAAATTTCCAGACTAATTTAAAAATCAATCCGCTTTATACAATTGTATGCATCCTCCGATCTGCCATATTTCATTCATCGTTTTGTAACAAACTCCCTTTTCTTTGAGAACAAATAATATCTACCACAACAATGTGTTCAACCATAGAAAATGTCTTTTTCTTTAAGAGCACTATTCAAAATGTTTAATGTTATGTTAGTCTGAAAAACGTATGTGAAAGAACCACTTTCTTCATTATTTGTATATACTCACTGTTTTCGTACATGTCATAAATTGTGTTTCCAATAGCACATTGACAATGAATAGAATAATCAATTTTTACAACATTTATTTCGTATTGGGTTAGTGGATGTAATTCCTTGTTTACTCATGGATGAAATTTTGCTTATGTTTGCAAAATGAATGTTTAGAACATTCTTACTCTCTAAAAACGAAATACTGTAAAGAATATGACATTAAAAATATATGGATTTCATACTCCTCGCACGAAAGTTAACAGGATTAATGGCCCGTTGTTCTGGCGTTCTGCGTCGAAATACACGATTAACGAAACTATTAACTTCTTCAATTGTTTACGCAATGGTTTCGGTATGGTTTAGTTGTAATAACTACTTATTTTAAATAAATATATATAAAATATAAACGCAAATTCCCACACATTGCTGCAAATGCAGAATATAACCCTTTGACAGTTGACAGCAGTAACTAAATTGGTGGGAATACATTGGGAAGATGTGACAAGCATGCAATTTAAAAAGCAGTAGGCACCAACATAGTATCTTTAATTGAACATGAATAAGTTATATGTTACTGGTTATTTTAATAATATGGTATTGCATAGCCCGAATTTGCAAGTAATGACGTACCTCGTCTGTTATAGTAAACGAACTATATCAAATTTGTGTGTATACATACGGTAAACACAGATGTAAGTCGTCTTTAACTACATTTTGGGTCCTAAAATTTGGAAAACTACACGATGCACGCAATCGCAATTTTTTTGTATTTAGCCCATACTCATGTATATCTTTCACCCCTTTTTTTTATTTCGTACTATACAATAACAACCCTGTATATATTTTGTGTCTAAAGAAGTCATTTTAAAGTTGTAATTTCATTAGTCAAACTAATCTCTTAAAATTTCATATTTCATTAAAAGTGTTTTACGTAATGATTTACGCCATAATAAAACTCCTTAACGGAAATCTAGATGCTGCCATTATTCATCGTTTTAAACTGAGCTCGTAAACAAAACTCCCCTCTCTAAAACGTACCCGCGTAAATCAAGTACGGATCCTAATTGTGTTAATATTACCCTCATTTTAATTTGCGAAGGAGCGCCTTCCAAACAACACTTCCCCAACTAATTTAGAAATCTAGCACGGCGCGATCAGAGAAAATTTCCCGCCCAACAGTTTAAAGGGTTTTCCGGAGCAGCTTTGAGGCGCCCTCTGGTGTCGTTTTAAAATCACATCGCACCCCCTCGGTAATTCCTCCGATTTATTTCCAAAATAGCTGAACGCGGAGGTGGGGCTTATTAATAATTCGCCCATCAATTCGTCATTAATTCGGCAGGGTCCGCAGGCCGGGTCCTCTATCGGAAAACTTTCTTATATACGTACGCCGTAATGAGCTCTTTGGGCTGGGGGTCCGATGAGATATTACTCGGGTGGGCTCTCGGCTCATTTTTCAACGTAGCCGAGGGTCTCTCGACTAACTAACGGAACTCCCGAAACTTTAAACTACGTTTATAAATTACATTAGCCGACATCAAAAGTTCGGTAATTCCGTGTACCTAACAAAGTCCGCGTATTTCAACCGGGGGTCCCTTTCGCAACACTTCCTATCTTCCTCTATTTCCTCTTTTCGCTTCAAATCTTTTAGATTCATTGCCATGTAGATGTTTTCCGCATCGATGTTTTTGTTCAGAACAGGTTTTAGTCGCCTCTTCTGAGGGCGATCCTATTTCGGCAGAGGATTACGGCATATTGTATGTAAGACAAAAGAAAATTATGAGAATTATATAAGGCAAATTATATTGTAACTGGATTTTATATATTTTTCGGTTTATCGTAGACGTTGTAAGGATTCACGATTTCATGTGTTTTATAAAAAAAAATATATATATAAAAATAAAAAAGACTCAAATTTTCTTCAGGCGTTTTATTTCATGATATCCCATACAAAATAGTTCCTTTTAAGTTCCTACCATAAGGTATAAAATTAAGAGAAATACTGGAAAACAAACAAAACCAAAATAAGTTTACACCAACAAAAATTCTCAAGCAAAACCTACAAGTTCTGTGTTGACACAAAGTTGATGTCCTACAGTTGGTACTCCACAAAAATAACATTGACGTTGTGTGCTTGCCGGAACATTTTCTTAGCAAGGAAAAGCTTGAACATATAAATATTGAGAATTATATCATTGCAAGCATGCAATAATTTTTTGCAAATTCAATTCCAAGGATGGAGATTCATTGGTTTTGGTTCGAGAGGATCTGCATAAAATTGAAACAAAAACGACATTGCAAACTGATCATTACAGAATAAGATAGAAGTAAGTGCAATTGAGTTAGGTGGAAAAAGAAAATTATTATAATTGCGGTGTACAGACCACTATCGGAAAATCTTGGTCTATTTGTGTTCAACATAAACCAACTTATTGACACATTAGGTTATGACAGCACAGTTTTATTGGTAGCGAGATTTTAACATTAACTTTAATATTGTAAACAGTACATCCAGAATAGCATTCGATGTCCTCAATTCTTATAAATAGAGACCGGATTATATGCAAAGTGCATATATATTATTTTTTACATATCTTTAATTATAGTCTATATCTAGACGTATTACAATAATTGAAATTAATTAGAGCTAATTAGTGATTGCATATATTGCCCTATTTAGGCATTTCTATGCATATTTTTACAAAGGTTGCATATATTGCATATTTAAGCTTTTTCTTATCCTTTCTATTAGTAAAAATTCCTAGTAATTCCTAATGTAGATCGACAACCGACAATTCTCAGAACGATAAATCTTTTACATTGGTTTTTCTAATACTTTTTTCCAAGAACTGCACGAGTTTAATTTCGCCTAGCAGAACGGCTGTGGTAAATACATTTTATTATTATTAATTCCCAAATAAACTATTCATTCGTTGAATATCTTTAAGCGAAACAGTATGTAATTGTGTTACGTTTTTAAATACTGTGCGTACATACAATGAGTATAGCGAACAACATTTCTTTATGGATTAAGCCATATCCTGAACTGGTAAAGGATGGCGACAAAATATTTTGTCGAGCCTGCAGTAAACTGGTAAGTTTAATTTTACTAAAAGCTTTACAATTGTTTTTAAATTCCTTCTTCTTTCTTCTGAGAGAAAATACCTGATTGATCAACACCCTAAAACTCCATCACATATTGGAAAATGTGAAAAACTAAAGCGATCCGCATGTGTGCAGCAATCTATACGTCAATGTGTAGCATCAACTTTACGAAACTCAGAATAAGAAAAATATAATAGGGATCTGTGTAACGCATTAATTTCGTCTAACATACCATTAGCAAGATTAAACAATGTTAATTTGAAATCCTTTCTGCAAAAATATTGCAAACAAAATATACCTGACGAAAGTACCTTACATCTTGTATACCTTGTGAAAAAAATTTACTAATGTTGTCCGACGCTGCGCCATACATGATAAAAGCCCGTGCAAAATTTAATTTTTTTTTATAGTAACATTATTCATACCACTTGTTTAGCTCATGGATTCAATCGTGTAGCCGAAGACATTAGGAATCAATTCCCTTTGATTAATGATTTAATTAGCAACGTCAAAAAGTATTTTTAAAAGTACCTTTACGAATCCAATTTTATGAGGAGCGACTTCCCGGTGTTAAGTTGCCTCCTGAACCGATTATTGCGAGATGGGGTACATGGTTAGAGGCTGCAATTTTTTTCGCCGATAATTTTGAAGGAATAAAAAATGTAATTCTTGAAATCACTGCTTACTGCATTGCTCTAGAAAACTGTAAAAAGATAGTAACATCAACAGAATTGCTACAAAATCTGATATGCTATGTAAGAAGGTTAAGGGTACAATAGGTAATTCTATATACGATAAACTTAAAAAAGTGATAAATAAAAATGCGGGTTATTTGAAATTGAACAAAGTTAAGAAAATTTTAGAAGGTGAAACAGTAAACGATTTCGACTTTAATTTTAGTTTAGAATGTATTGCAAAGTTAAAAAATGCACCAATTACATCTGTGGATGTTGAAAGAAGCTTTTCCATTTCGAAACATATGTATTCTGATAGAAGTCAGAACTTTCTTTTACACAGTTTTGAAAAACATTTAATTATAAATTGTTTTGGAAGTATGTTGTGAAAAAATTTTGTGCAATAAAGTTAAAGTTTAAATTTCTGCTCTTATTTATTTTATGTAAAAATTTTGCATATTGTCGCAATTTTTTTGCATATATGCCCCAGGTTTATGCATATTTTCTCAGAAATCGATGCATATATATGCGCATATATTCCAGTTTTTCTTTGCATATAATCCGGTCTCTACTTATAAACAATAAATATTTTTTCGAATATTCAAAAATTACAAGTTACAACAGAACTCTTATTGATAACGTGTTCACTAGTGCTTCTACATTGGTAGACGATTCTTTCACAATCAATTTATACGTCTCAGACCATATGGGGTAGATACTATTTTACCAAATAGGAAATTCAGATGCACCTACAAGTGGAAAAAGATTTATCAGAGATATAAGTCCCAACACTTTTATCAGCCTACTAGCCAATGAAGTGTGCTTACGTTTTGATACAGTGAATCAGGGGCAGCTCCTCTTAAAGAACTACGGGGCCATAGCCCCACCATTGCAAACCGCAAATTAATCATTAAAACAATTTTATTTTCTGTAAAATAACTGGATAACTGCCACCAATGCTCCATTATTTACAATTTTGAAAAAAGGTTTTAAGAATGACAAAATTAAGAATCAAATTTTGAAAACAAAAAGACAATAAAAAAAAAGAAATTAAACAAAGTGACAGTGATAGTTCTACAATTTCATTTATTTTCAATTCTTCCCCATGTTCGTACCTCGTTGCTATCTGCACCTTCCCCATTCAGGTCGATAGTTCTATCATCCTTACTCCTTCCAATTCCCTTGTTCGCTGTTGGTTGACGTTCCGTTCCCAGTACAAAGGTTGTAAGTTGACATAGTGACTATACTCTACTCAATTCGAGCATGCCCTAGCCTCTAACTCTGCCTTCGACAGGAGCTGCCTCATTCCGTGGAGTGATCCAGATGCCATGATTGTTAGCTGACATAGTGACAGTACCCTACTCAATCCAGGTATGTCCTAGTCTTTTGCTGTGCCGTGGTCACCGGTTTTCTTCAGAGCCATGTCACATCAGAAACAAAAAATATATAAAAACTATATATTTATAACTATATAACTAGTTTCTACTTTCCATTTCCACTTCTCTAAAGTCAACGGTTTTTGAGGTATTCACGATTTTGACATTTCTATTGCGTTTGGAAATGTTCCGTATTGTACAGGCCATTAGAGATAATAATGTGATTTTGTTGTGGCGGAACAAAGAGGGTCCTACCAGTCAAATTCTGTCCAAACAGCAATTATATTTTATACAGGTGTTAAATTAATAAAATAAAATAAACTGATGGTCAAGTTGGATACCTTTGACCTTATATACATATTTTTTATATGCAACAAATACAGTTGTTAAATCTCGTAACGTTTTATCAAATTTTATGAACGCAAAGTAGACTTACTTTATAATAAAAAAAAATAATAAAAAGTGGTTAGTCATTGTATTTAGTTACAGAAATATGTTTAAATATGGTTTATATATATAATAAAATAATTAAACAAACAAATTAAACAAATAAATAATAAATGACATCATAGTGATGGTAGTGGTTTAATTAATAATATTTTGGAAAGAGTTTTTTCCAGCATTCCTGGAAGTTTGAGCTTGTGTAGTTAGTTAGATATTGGATATTACTTATCTAGGAATCAGTGTGGGCATAGACACACTATGCTCCCCTACCGTTTTGTTACATCTACCGTCTTGTATATATGGTAACAACACATACAAAGAATAATTGTAAAGTAATCAGTGCAAAAAATATAATAACTAGGATTCCCGTAAAAAAGATTTCAAATTTACTTCATTTTTTCATGATTAGAGCACATTTATATTAATATACTTACCCAACTTTTCTTTGCTTTAAGATAAGATTACTTTTCTTATTAACCAAATAATTGTTGTGATTTATATACGCACATACCTAGTTTTTTTTTTATATTTTTTTTTGTAAAGAACTAATTAATACATTACTAAACAAAAAAGTGTATCACAAAGATAACAAATCAACATGCACGTTTAACATTTAAGTAGCTGAGTATCTATTGTAAAACTTTATCTGAAACAATGTTTTCTTGACGTAAACAGCTGTTCTTGTTAACTTGCTTGCGCCAAAAAGCTATCTTAGAAACAAGTTAAGAAAAACAGCTGCGTACGTATTATGACCCACAACCAAATCAAGAACAAGTGGAAATTGGAAAGAAGAAAGTAAAATAAATTAATAAACAGAAATTAATAACTTACCTTTCCCCAAAAAAAAGAAAATCGAATTTATTCACACAATGAAATAAACCGACCCATGTGTGTGATGGTAAGTTAAATATTCATCTAAGATGTCTTTGAGTAATTTTAGCCCACTTAAAATTTATTTACTCTCTAATTTTAGAATTAGCAAATAGATGTTAATTCAATTTGTCATTGCGAACGATTATAGTAGTGTTAAATCATTTATTGATATAGATATACATAAGTGTTAGATGCAAGTATTAAATAAGTAAATAAATATATTAATTACAAAAGTATAATGTTGCGGTTGGTAACAGTGTCTGCAAAATAATTATATGTGCGAATCAAAACAAGGTCTTCACTGACGCACAGTAAAACAATATATAAATTTTATTTTCTTCTGACGACATTAGTCGCATTGAAATGACAATTTCGAAGTTTTAACTCCATGACATCAATGATAACTGCCCATGGTGAACAAGGGAGTCTGTTCCTGGTGAAACAATAACCTAGAAAGCATGAAAAAGTTCTCAATAGATTTAAAAAATAGTATTGGTCTGGAATGACTATAGAAAAGCTCTTACTGATTACAACAAAACTTTGGGTGATTCGAAGAGCAAATTCTTGAGCGGGCACTCTGAGGACAAAAAAGAAGACAGAAAGTGAGATCATGAGGGAACTCTCTCGGGTTCACTTTTCGGAGTTTAGAATTTCTGCAATTAGGCAAAACTGCGAGACAGGCATCTAGAAAGCACTTACAGGTAGCAAAGAAAGTGGTGAATGTGAAAAAGTGAATTGGGCAATCAACTTATTCAAACCATATAAGAAAATAAAATGGCATTTATCCAATTAGGCTACAAAACGGCCTGGAACTTTTGAAATACATACCAATGGCCTGGAGGCTAATCAGAGTGACCTTTATTCCAAAACCTGGAAAAATTGGACAAGACGGAGCAAAGCCACTGAGACCAAAAAATCTGATATCATTTCTACTGAAGATTCTTGAAAAACACGAAACATGTCCTGCAAACTAAAGAAGTGCTTTTAAGCAGCACTTTTCTGGGGCGTACAGGGAGTATTTGACAATACTTCTGCAGCAGCAATCTCCAAAGCATCAAGGAATAAAAGGATCGGTGAAACAAGCTGCAGGTTGATAGACTGCTTGCTTAAAGGGAGACCATTTTACACAACCATCATGGAAGAAATACTGGTGACACGGATCCAAAGAGAATGTCTGCAGGGCGAGGTTTTGTCGCTCTTGCTGTAGAACCTGGTTGTGGACGAGCTACTGGTAAAACCGACCAATGTAGGGTATATAACTCTGGGGTATGCGGATGATGTTACCATGCTGACCTAGAGTAAATTCAACCAGCCACCTTATGTTGTGTCATGGGCTTTTAGTTCAGCCCAAGTGTAGAATATATTGATATATCTGCTACAAGAACGTGCAAGTCTTCGTTATTTTCAACATACATTCATTGTATACTTATATTAACCGAAACTTTACTACATGCCTTTATTTGTTTGTTTAGTGGCAATTCCACAAATAATACAGATACATATCGCGTTTGGCCGAACCACAAAGTGCTCTAAGAGGTAGTAAATTTAACGATCTCTGTGTTAGTAAAAAAGGGATGATGATAAACAGTAGGCCTATATAATACTTAGATGAATTATAGTGGTTGGTCTACATTTCTAAAACAAAATGCCTTCCAACTCTAACTTTATTACTTTTGGAAACAACTATCACATTAGAACAATAAAGAATGCACTAATTACAGTTTTTATGTGTTTCACAAAATTTAAAAAAGTAATAAACAAATTTCGAATCACAGTGTCTTAATACTTCTCCGATGAATTATCCACTTTTCAAAATAATGAAAAGTAAATAACAGTTGGCAAAATAATATTACCAAAAACTTATAATTTTAATACTTAATTTACAATTTAAACATATTATTACCAAATCAACACTAATATTTTCGAAAAAATCTTAGATTAATGTTTGGTATAATAATCCCTATTGGTAATATAGTCTGTTAATCTTCTTCTCATAGAAGCAACTAAATTTTCACAATAATTAGTACCTCGAAATTTCTTCCAAATATTGTGCACGTTTGACTGCCACTGTGTCACCATATTTTCCCACATGTTTCCTTTGGGATTAAGGTCGGAAAGTTTTGCACGCCAATCCAACAACTCCCAGTGACACACAAAAAAATCTATTATCAATCTGAATATTTTTATTTATTCACAAATCGAAACTTAATATATATTTAAATGAATTAAATCTTGTTGGTTACAACATAAGAGTAAATTCTCTGAAAACACAATATACTCTTAGAATAAAATAGTATAAATGTTGATATTGAAATTAAAACAAAGGCAAATTCGCGTTCTAATCCTTTTTATTTTATTATCTTTATTGCGACATGTTTCGATTTTTCAAACCATCATCGAGCAATAAAACGTCAAATGTTTGTTTCCTATGTAAGGATGATGTGTCGAAAAGATTTTGTGGGTGCAATAAGAGAAAATTCGTCAAAACAGTTAAACTAATTAAATTTTATTCTTACATAGGAAACAAACATTTGACGTTTTATTGCCCGATGATGGTTTAAAAAACCGAAACATGTCGCAAGATAATAAAATAAAAAGGATTGGAACACGAATTTGCCTTTGTTTTAATTTCAATATCAACATACTTTACACCAATCCTCTGGGACACTATAGACTAGATAGTATAAATATTTGCATTGAAGTATACTTCCTCCAAATGAACATTGTTATTATTGTAAGGAATAAATCTATGCAATCATAGTGAGAAAGTCTGTATAGATTCAAAATAAAATACTTGGCGTCACATTTTGATTGACCAGCGAACAGTGTTGTTGATTGTGAGTGTAAGTAAATCTAAATGGATACCCCAGCCGTTTCATAGCTACTTAGAGAATGGGGTGGAATGGGGCTGATGCACAGATGCTTCCATTAAAATATTCGAAGGTACTAAGTACGTATGTGTTATCTAATATTAAAGGATTACTGGTTTAAAAAACTTTGAAATAATACTTAGAATCAGCGCCATTGTGTCGATAATATATGAACATGGTAGATGTGTACATTAACAAACATATGTAGGTAGTTACTAGTTATTAGTTTTCAGTAGATAATACCAGCAGATTATTATACTAATTGAAATTATATCAGTAACCAACGCCGACTAAATACCAAGCCCATCAGGCATTGAGTGGGAAGTATCCCGAGAACACCGGTCGCGATGACGGATACGCATATAATCTGTACCTCTACGCATCAATATCCCGTGCGCACTCCTGGAGTACCCCGATACGCTACCTTCAAGAAAACGTTGTAAAACTATAAAGTATGACAGTAAATTTATTTAATTACATAATATTTCTTTATTTATTAATTTTCCCCTACCGAGGTTTTTTGGTGTTACAGATACAAAATTGGTAGGTAATGATTACCCTTGAATAGTAGAAATGCTTAGATTAAGCAGGTAAGTATTATCAGTTCAATATATTTATATTTTGAAAGCAAATAATGGCAATACTTCAAATAATACTTTTATATACTTCTATCAAATGTACATAAATTATTAAGGCATAAATATGATAGTTTCCAGTTGAGAAAATCTATTTACGCAAATGGAAAATAATTATTTTTGTGGTGAAAATATTACATGTTCATAATAATTTTAGTATATTGATTACATTTGAACTAAAAAAAATGTTTCGTCTAACAAATTCACGGGTTTGGAAAGCTGAACAAATTTTATTCTCAATATAAATACATCATCTCCTTGATTATATTGGAAGTTATGTTATATTCAATGTGATACATTTATATTCAAATTGAGTAATTATTTTTTGTGTGCATTATTTTCACTGAATCACCTTGTGGCAATTCCAGCAGTATATATCGGGCTGTTGTTCTGTACAAACGTAAACACTTCCACCTCATCTGCTGATATGTGGCTCTAGAACAGAAGACTTCAACACTTCTTCTAATACTTGGACGTAACGCTCTGACTTGAAGCGAGGGGCTGTAACATTTAAAGACACGAGTGGATGAAGATGTTATGTTACAAAATCAAACTTTTTCAGAAATTAAGTTTTTTTATGTAATTTTTCTCAAAAGTAGTGTAACATAACTCCTTCATATATTCACAAGACTCGAGTGTTTCTTGGAATTTCTGGAATTTTCTATGGTGCTATGCGAAGGATGGGTACAAAACACCTTGATTCATGCAAAAAAGACAGTTTTTAAAATGCGTCATAGCACCTTCATTCACTCGTATCTTCATTTATCAATACACTAAGACCTCTGTCGCACATCCACCGACAATAACCGGCTGTTTTTTTTCCTGCAATGAACTGTTGTTTTATGTTTTCAACGCTGTAACTAGTATTTTTAGAAAAAGATTATATTCCACCAGTTTCTATTTAAATTCTGCTCCCAAAAATGAAGTCGGCAACGTGTTCAGGTGTAGGGGAGGGTGGGGCAAGATGGGGCCACGAGGGATGATGGGGACATCGTTTTATCTACAAAACAGCAGTAAGCATCTGTCAAATAATAGCAATCCTAATATTGACAAGCGCTGTTTTATGTTTGTTGTAATGTAGGAAACTTTACTAGTCCTAATAACAAAGTTATCGCTGTTTGTGCGTGAACTTTGCAATTTCCAGAGCTTCTTTATTATTTTGATGATGAGTTCAACGGCCAGTATCGGAAGCATAAGTAAATTATTTACAACTACACTTCTTTGTGCTTATTAATTGACATGTATTGCATGTATTTTCTATAGTGCGTTATTTGTTTATTTCAAATATTTAATATGTTATTATAATATAATCAGAAAATGTCCCAAAGAGGCAAGATGGGGCTATTGGTATGGGACAACATGGGGACATCATTATCTCACTCTTCAGTCTGGTCCGTTATGCCTGGATATGCCATTATGCTTTCTCGAAGACATAATGCCTATTTTTCATGTTAGGAATAAAGTACAGGTTTAATCAAAGCGTAACAAGGGAAAGACAACAATCCTTACAAGCACTACGTATAAAAATCTGCTACAAGAAGATAGAAGTCTGGAGAATACCTAAGGCAACCAGAAGTGCTGAGGGAGAGTTAAAGGGAAAAAATGACAAAGAAGAGATCAAGAAGCCGAATTTTGTAAGGAAAACAGGGATAGATTTTTAGAAAACGTCAAGGAAATAATCAAGTTCTTCTGTTGAGGAAGATGACGCTCAATGTTAGTATTGTAAGGGGAAGTATTGATTCAATGCCATGGATAGCGAGATTGGGTACATGGAGGCTGTGCAAATAACGTAGTTGAGTTCGTCTTCTATTGTCTCAATTTTGAAGATTAAGTTTAATATTCTTATCGTTATTGTCTTTTTTTTTTATTTTAAGTAGTTCCGCTTTAAAGAGTTTAAGCTTTGTTCCTGCATGTTTTTAAGAATATTTTAAAAATCTATTTTTTTTTTTAACTGTTACCTAGGTTTATGGTACAACCCATTCTTAACTCACCTGGTACCCGATCTCGCCCCCATGGTGGGACAAGGTGGTGTATTTACACATTTCTTTTCAAAATTTTCTCACAACATCAAGAGCACCCATCGAAAAATTGTAAATTCAACCATCAGCAGATAAATGTTTAAAGATTACAACAAGCCTACTTAGAACCTTGCATATCAATTTGCAATCCTGATGCAGTGTTCTAAAGCTTAATGTTCCCATCTTGCCCCACCTTCCCCTAAGTGTCACTTTCTTCGTAAGCTATATAATCATTACTACGGAGTTGGTTAAATAATAACAGATATTGTTACTGTGATTACAATTAAAAAACATATGCAAACTGAGATCCCTGCACATTTCCCAGTCCTGAACTGTTGAAAGATAGGCACTTTCGATAAGAAATATTCGATGCGAGTGTGTATCTGTCTCAAACCATACACATCGATCTCTCTTTATCAACTCTTAAGATGCATGTAACAATTCAAGAAATTGGCTGATCGCATACGAATCTGCACCCTATCTATCTATTCCCAGTGGAACCGACATCCATACTTCATTTATTACCAACGTTCATTAAAAATATCAACGTGACGTCGGAATAGGTGGATGAATTACAACAACGAATATTTCATTTTATCGATTCGTACGGCAAAATGGATTATGCCGCTAGAGTATTGTCGCACTCATTAATAAACATGTTCGCATAATTAAAATATAATTTAAAATCGGGTAGTTCATAGCCGTTGGCTTCGCATAGTACCAATAACGGCAGGACAGCTGTCGATAACGCAAAACCGTCCAACGTTTGTGTTATCGACAGATTATCGAAACGAGCAGTCTCATTGCAAGAGTACAAAGTACATTGTTTGCCAGTCGTTGTTATTGGTAGTGTTATACAAATTATCTGGAATGCCGGCTCCGGTAACGGACGCTTTATTTATTGCTCATTTTCCGAATGTAGGTGTTATGGATCGTATACCATCAATAGCTGACACTGATAGGTTCATATGTTTGGAGTCAGTTTTGAAACATAACGTTTCGAATTCGGAGAAATTTCACCTGTTAATACTCACGGCATGTTAGTTTAATTTTGCTCCAATATTTTGAAATAACTTTTGATGTTTTATAGTAAGCACATATAGTACCTATGCACCTGCCTATTAACATTTATTAAATGTATTGTAATAGATATTTGAAATACTAATGACCTACTTCTAAAAGTAGGTCATTCAAGTCCAAATCACAGTACAAAGAGACGCATACGTGTGCATTACCATAGATTCACCACATTATTTTTCGTCCCACTTATTGAAAATGATAATCAGTCATTTTTTAATAAGCGTATGGTGCAAGAAGCTTTTCCAAATCCACTAAAAGTAGGAAAAATAGTGCCCATACACAAACCAAATGATATTGAAAACTGTGAAAACTACCGTCCAATTAGTATACTACCAGCAGTACCACAAAGATATTTTACGACTTGCTAACATGGATACAGAAAAGGGCGTTCTACAACATCTGGAACAATGGAAATGACTACACGTATTTATAATGGTGAAATTGTAGAAATGCACATGGTGGACCTAACTAAAGCCTTCGATTCGGTTGGCCACGATATCCTAGAAAAACTAGAATATTGCGGAGTAAGAGGTATTCCTCTAAAATTACTAAACTGTCACCTAAAAGATCGTGTCCAACTGACAGAATTTAAGGATTTGAAGTCTCAACCAATGGAGATGAGGTGCGGGGTACCACAGGATTCCATTCTTGGTCCTTTGCTCTTTAGTGTATTTATTAATGACCTTCCAGTCAATGTTAAAGGAGCTGAGATCTGTATGTACGCAGACGACACATCACTTTTACTGAGAATGAGAGATATGGACCAAGAAACTCTCCATCAAAAATGCATGGCAGCCATTGTAGACGTTAAGCGGTGGCTCACTGCAAATAAACTAAAAATTAATTTAAATAAAACACAAAAATTGACTTTTACAGCACGACGGTCGGGTGAATTATGTGTAGCGAAGTTTCTTGGCATCGTCGTGGGCAAACATTTAAAATGATGTCATTTGCTCTGTTTGCCATAAGGAGGTAAAGCGCATTTCAACACACGAAGCAGAGAAAGCGGCATACTTCGCAACTTTCCATTTTCCATTATGTGCTACGGATTACTCTTCTGGGGGACATCTGCAGAAGTACACAGAGTTTTTCTTCTGCAAAAAGAGCTATCTGGTTCCTGTGTGGCATGGAATATACTGACAGCTGCAAAACTATTTTTTTTCCAAGAACACGAAATAAAATGAGAATTCCATATCATCGACTGACTTGCTTCTAAGGAGCGACCGACTACTGAAGAAGCAAGTTGTACAATGCCCTGCCCAAGGAATGAAAAAAGCTGCGTCTACATAGATTTAAGGTTGTAGTGAAGACGATGTTGCCAAAGAAATAATTGTACACCATTGAAGAGTTTTACTTATCACGTATTTTATACGAATTGTTCATCTCTATCTTGTTCGTTATGCTTTACTTTTGTAACATTCATGCCTTTTAGCTGATATATTTTATATATTTATTTTGTTTATTGTGTAGTTGTTTTTTTTTCACTATTGTGCCCTTTACGCACAGCAAATTATATGACAATTCTTGTAATGGTTTAATTGCAAATATACTGCTATCATTATTATAATCTTTTTTTTAACCTCCAACTCCGCTGAACCCGTCTGGTTTGGTATCGATCGAGAACAGTGACAAGATGACCTATTTATTCTTTATTAACTACATGTTAATTAATACAATATTATCGTCATCATTTTGGTTAGGTTTGATTTAATGGTCAGAGGCGTTGGAGTGGAGCGATGCCGAGCTATTACTCGATCCCGCTAGTGGTTCCTCCATCTCGTCTCCATAAGGTGTGGTATAGAAGACTTCCGGCTCTAAGATCTTTGTTGACCGGCTTCATGAAAGCGCAGAAGATGCAGAGAACCCAGTGTGAGCGCCTTCTGCATCTCCTCCCACATTCATAAACCTCAGCTTAGAGAGTTTGTCGATCAGTTCGATTATTATAAATTTACTATTTTTTACAAACAATCTGAAGAAGGAACTGGTAGTTTCATTACAATACCTTCTTTTTGTTTTAATGTAAAAAATGTTTTATTTTTCAAAAAGAGGAAGAAAAAAGATTCGATATAACTCAAAATTGCTTTTCTGTCTCCAAACCATAATTCATTTACCCAAGTAGCACGAATATTCTGATAATATTTCTTCAAAGTGCAAATGGAATTATCATAGAATACTCTTTTATGATGTTTGTGAAACATTCAAGTGCTCCTTATAGTAAACATTTATTAAAATGATTAATTTAAGAATTAATCTTTTAATTATCTATTAATCTTTGGTGTAATATATAATAAAATACGTATATCAAAAATACACTGTAGTATAAATTGTAATACATGTATATAATTAATTCCTGTAGCTAAGGGTAGGTATAGAAAATATAGGAGTTAACTGTTAAATTATTTTTAATTTGCTGTGTAAACTTATCTTAACCGCCAATAATTTCTTGCATTTGCGACAACAGCATAATGGCGTCCACAATTCACACGTTGACAGGCGGTAGCAGTTAGGTGGCTGGGTATAGATGGTTGTTAGCTATTTATGTAGTATTATAAAAATACAATCGGTGTACAGAGAATTTAGTAAGTTTTGATCCATTATTAGAGGATTGGAAAACACTTAAGAAAAAGCGAATCTTCACAGTTCAAACGTTGACAGCCACTGGCAGTTAGGTGGCTAGGTATAGATGGTTGTTAGATATTTATGTAATGTTATAAAAATACAATCGATGTACAGAGAATTTAGTAAGTTTTGGTCCATTATTAGAGGATTGGAAAACATTTAGGAAAAAGCGAATCTTCACAGTTTATACGTTGACAGGCACTGGCAGTTAGGTGGCTGGGTATAGATGGTTATTAGCTATTTATGTAGTGTTAAAAAAATACAATCGGTGTAGAGAGAATTTAGTAAGTTTTGATCCATTATTAGAGGATTGGAAAACATTTAGAAAAAAAGCGAATCTTCACAGTTCACACGTTGACAGGCGGTAGCAGTTAGGTGGCTGGGTATAGATGGTTGTTAGCTATTTATGTAGTGTTATAAAAATACAATCGGTGTACAGAGAATTTAATAAATTTTGCTCCATTATTAAAGGATTGGAAAACATTTAGGAAAAAGCGAATCTTCACAGTTCACACGTTGACAGGCACTGGCAGTGAGGTGGCTGGGTATAGATGGTTGTGAGCTATTTATGTAGTGTTATAAAAATACAATCGGTGTACAGAGAATTTAGTAAGTTTTAGTCCATTATTAGAGGATTGGAAAACATTTAGGAAAAAGCGAATCTTCACAGTTCAAACGTTGATAGGCACTGGCAGTTAGGTGACTGGGTATAGACGGTTGTTAGTTATTTATGTAGTGCTATAAAAATACAGCCGATGTACAGAGAATTTAGTAAGTTTTGGTCAATTATTAAAGGATTGGAAAACATTTAGGAAAAAGCGAATCTTCACAGTTCAAACGTTGATAGGCACTGGCAGTTAGGTGGCTGGGTATAGATGGCCGTTAGCTATTTATATAGTGTTATAAAAATACAATCGGTGTACAGAGAATTTAGTAAATTTTGGTTCATTATTAGAGGATTGGAAAACATTTAGGAAAAAGCGAATCTTCACAGTTCAAACGTTGACAGACACTGGCAGTTAGGTGGCTGGGTATAGGTGGTTGTGAGCTATTTATGTAGTGTTATAAAAATACAATCGGTGTACAGAGAATTTAGTAAGTTTTGGTCCATTATTAGAGGATTGGAAAACATTTAGGAAAAAGCGAATCTTCACAGTTCAAACGTTGATAGGCACTGGCAGTTAGGTGGCTGGGTATAGACGGTTGTTAGCTATTTATGTAGTGTTATAAAAATACAGCCGATGTACAGAGAATTTAGTAAGTTTTGGTCAATTATTAAAGGATTGGAAAACATTTAGGAAAAAGCGAATCTTCACAGTTCACACGTTGACAGGCACTGGCAGTTAGGTGGCTTGGTATAGATGGTTGTTAGCTATATATGTAGTGTTATAAAAATACTATCGGTGTACAGAGAATTTAGTAAGTTTTGGTCCATTATTAGAGGATTGGAAAACATTTAGGAGAAAGTGAATCTTCACAGTTCAAACGTTGATAGGCACTGGTAGTTAGGTGGCTGGGTATAGATGGCTGTTAGCTATTTATGTAGTGTTATAAAAATACAGCAGATGTACAGAGAATTTAGTAAGTTTTGGTCAATTATTAGAGGATTGGAAAACATTTAAGAACAAGCAAATCTAACTTAACCTAAAAATAAAAACTTTTTCTAAAGAAAAATTGTAGGTGTGTTCTTCTCGAAAACCAATTTATTTGAAAAAGGTTAGATGCTTGTTAGATGCTCCTAGACTGATCTAAGAACGTTCTGGTGCTACTACAGTAGAAGGTCGGCGTTACAAAAAGAAATTAGTATTTGTCAATTCTTTATATGATTCTATATTATCGCATCAAAAAGTCATACAACGTATCACTCTTAAATTCGATACCTGACTCATTCACAAACATTTAATAATCTTCACCTCCTATTTTTTTTACTTTGCGATTCTCCCATATTAATTAGAGCACCTTTTGCACGCAAGCAGAAATTATTAACAATTCAGGACACTGTTAAACTAACAATATTTAACAGCGTCCCATTAATAACCCATCTAATTATCACTCTCTAAACAATTAGCACCTACTAAATATCAACAACGAGGCTTCCCCTTCCAATATAAATAACTGGCGCGTCAGTTCCCATTCAAAATACTTTATTTATAATCGACATGTTAACACAATTCCAACACGTGTGCAAAAGCGACCTCACAATGGGGCACATCGATAAATAAACCGTTTCTACTGTCAATAAGTAACGAAAACGGTTACGTCTCGCTCTCGTGCAACGCGCTATTACGTTACCGGTCACGTCAAAATCGAATAATACCTTTCGGTCATCCACTGCTCGCAAACATGTTTACTTATTGAAGTGGCGTACCGAAATTATGCAATTAATTCTCGTAATGGCTCTAATTTCCCGCGGAACAAACGGACAAGCCGAGGTCCCCCCATCAAAGGGAGTAGGGTGATCTACTAAAGCACAGCGAGTAGTACGTAGTAGTATGCATAGTACTATGTAACTTTGCCGGCTGTAACCTCGTTTGCGCGATTACCAGGAGGACGCGTTGCCATTCGCTAGATCGCCTAATGTCGCGGCGTTGAATCGGGAAAATCTCTTTGTCTCTGTAGTTACCGCTGTGATATTCGTTGAAATAAGAGGGGGTGCATGTAATAGATCGGACGCGTCAAAAGAAAAATGGCGTGGAGCCTGTTCAAGAATAAAGACATCACGTTAGTGGTGTGCTTTCATTTCCAGTTGATTTTGCTGGTGCTGTTTGGGGTGTTTGTGCGATATGAGGAAAATGAATCGCATTTTGAGTTGGACGTATATCCTAGTAAGTGGGCTTCTATATACTCTCATATTCCAAAGGGGTATGAAAACTCGGTGAAACTAAAACGAATAAAATATGTTGCTTTTACACAGTGACCGGCATAAATATTGCAACATATGGAACTTTTTTTTATTATTAAAATATTCCAAATTTTTTTGGGGGCACAGGTTGTGCATGTCTAGGCACCTCAAAATTTATTTTGACAAGCGTCACGTGATCACTAGTATATTTAAAAAATATGCCATAAATTTCCAAAAAGTGAGGTTAGATGACAAGATATCTAAAAAAGTTATTTGAAAAAGTTGCTTAGAATTCAATTTTGAGGCTAAGTGCACATTTTTGTAAAGATATTTAAAAAAAAAATTAAAATCACTTTTTTCCAAATATTGTTTCATTGAATTACTTATTTCCATTTTTTACGTTTTTAGCAGCTCTACAGCAGTAGTATTTCTAAATTTGGCTGATACTCAAACAATTTTGTCAATGTTTGCATAATTAACACTGTAAAACTGAAAAGTACGTTTTTCTATTTGCGTTCATAAAAAACGCAATTGTACACGCTTTTGCGTATCAAAAGTGCTTCATTGTGATACGCCTTTTTTCATTTCTATAGGTTGGCTGTATTGAATACATTATGACAGAAAGCAAAATTGACGTTTAATGCATGTAAATTGTAAATACTTTAATCAAAAATTCTATACAAATTTAGTTTACATTGTTATTGTTATGAAACGTGGAATTACTGTATACATTTACACTGACGGAACAAGTATCTTGAGCATGTATTGTTATGCCAGGCAATTCCTTCGTAACAAAGTTTTGCTGAGTTATGTTATTGGCTTTAATGGTAGACTCTTGTGATTGAGAATCATTCGATGATATAACTCTAGAATGACCAGATGTACTTGGCCTTGATAAGTTGTGCGCTACAGCCACTTTACTTTTCATAGATGTTTCGATGTAACCCTCAGCTACCGCAGATGACTTCCATCCACCATGACGTTTTATAGTCAGCAAATCACTGCCTGCGTCTGCTAAGTGTGTAGCACTAGAACGTCTGAAGCAATGTCCAGTATAAAGCTCTGAATTGGGCAATTTTAGAAAATCAGCTTTAATTTAGGCATTTGCCAATCGTATTAATTCCAATCGGCACGATATACAATAACCGTTGCGATATGTAAGGAAGAATCTTGAATGATTAATATTTTTTGGTCGCATGGCGACATATTTTTTAATTAAAGTAATCCATCTTTCATCCGTAATTGCAAAAACTCTTACGATATTATTTTTTTGTTTAGTACTGTCACCAAAATAATATCACTCTTAAATTCTAAATCATGTATGGACATATTTGTTAATTCATCTCGTCTACAGGCACCTGTGTAACCCATTATTAAAACGATCTAAAATTAAATCCATTACATAAAAAATACATTTTGCAAATAATATCGTACCTTTATTGCTAAATACAATGCGTCAGAACCTTCTTCTATAAATTTATTAATATCTTCAATGCATAAAATTTTAGATTTCTTAGCCTCGTATCCCCTCAGAGAATCGTTTTAAATAGGCTTGTAATTTAATATATTTTGATATGTCTGTATTTTTATAAATGGAAAAGCAAGAACGAAGCATGGAATACATAGACCATAAGGTAGAAGATTTCTTATTTTTACCTTGTAATTCAAAATATGCCAATAAAATGTTTTCAGATATTGTGTTGACATTATTCTGTACAGCCCATAGTTCAAATTGATGGTAGCATTTTCCATATACTGCTTTTGATTTTTTCGGTAATAAATTTATGACGGCGTTATCCGCAATTTCACGCAGTTGTGGTGGCGTACAAGATAAATTTGTCTCAGTATCACTCATTTTTTAAGTTTACAGAGACTATATTATGAAATATATTGTTTAAACATTTAAATTAGCCGAATTTGAATTTTGAATTCGTCAAATGTCAATCGTATGTCAATGTGACCAACTTCATATAAAATAAAACTCAACATTTTTAATGAGATTTTTATTAAGTATTTATTATCAATTTATAATGCAAAATAGAAAAAATAGTATAAAGGACTCGTTTCATAAGGCTTTTTGTCGCACTCGTTCATTAGAAAACTCGCCTGCGGCTCGTTTTCTAATATACTATTTCGGTATGACAATTGTTGTTGCAAGGGACAGTATATAGTACTAATAAATGAAAGTTCACAAACATTTTCAATCTAAACCGCTCAGCAAGCATTACCTTTATTGAAATTATAATACCTTTTTGTGTTTTTGCATTAAAATGAAAAACGTTAGTCCAAAACTGGTAAGACAACATGCGTCCACCGAAGGTATTAAAGTAGATTTTGAAATTAGAGAACAACGAATAATAAACAGTAGGTAAAATGAAAATAGTAATAATTACTCATTTACTCACCAGAAAATTAAAATAGTTTACTACATTATTTTGTTGTTTTAATTTCAAAGCCTACCTTACTTATAAGAAACAACGATATATGTGTCTAACAAGTTGTTCATTACTATTAGTTATTGTTTAAATGTTTATTGCTTAATAAGAATTCACATCATTAGCTAAAAGTACTTTATTATTAATCATTTACTTCTATTGAGTTTTATAGACATTAAACTATTTTTATTTTACCTACAATTTATTATTCCTTGTTCTCTAATTTCAAAACCTACTTTGATACCTTCGGTGCGCGCATGTACTCTTATGAGTTATTAGTTTTAGACTATCGGCTTCCACTCTAATGCAGAAACCAAAAAAGTGTTATAATTTTCGATAAAAGTAATGTTTATTAAGTGGTTTAATATAAAAATGTTTGTAAAATTTTATTTATTACTTCTAGATACAGTCCCTTGCAACAACTGTCATTACGAAAATGTACTTTTCGGTTTTCACTGTGTTAATTATGCAAACATTGACAAAATTGTTTGAGTATTAACCAAATTTAGAAATATTACTGTAGGTGAGCTGGTAAAAACGAAAAAAAATGGAAATATGTAATTCAATTAAACAATATTTGGAAAAATTGTGATTTTTAAATTTTTTAAAGATCGTTTGCACACAGCCTCAGAACTGAATTCTAAACAACTTTTTCAAATAACTTTTTTGGATATCATGTCATCTAACCTCACTTTTTGGAGATTTACATAATATTTTTTAAATTTACCGCCATACTAGTGGTCACGTGACGTGTGTCAAAATAGATTTTGGGGTTCCCAAACATGTACAACCTATCCCTAAAAAAAAGTTTTAGTATATTTTAATAATAAAAAAATTTCCCATATATTGCAATATTTATGGCGGTCACTGTATAAACTGTTGATGGATTTAGGCGATTCATACGTAGCTATGCACACTTGAGAAAAAAAATTCTTTGTCGTTAGTAAATATGCATTAATGCAAACAAATTATTCTTTTAAATAGTAGCAAAGAAATATTTATTAGGTCCTAAGAAAAGATTAATTTGAAACAAATAGTGATTTAGCTAGGATATTTCACTCTCTTTCTTATTTCTCTTGACTTGAAGATAATCGATATCGGTCGCAAAGTAAAATTAAAAATATTCAAATAAATATTTTCTTTATACAGGGTTATTCAAATGTATGGATCTATTCGAATATTTTTAATGTGACTACTTTGATTTTAATAAGGCTTTCCAATGTAATTAAATGCAAACCTGGAATTCGATAAGTATATTTATATTCGATATAAATCAGACTTCTGATTTAGTCGAAAATCATGTTAACTTTTTTTATTTTCAATTAAACACCCTGTATATTTTATGCGGGAAAAGAAATTACGTACGGTAATTGCTTTACTGTTGCGACCGGACACTTCTTTTTGTTTTTTAATCCGCTGACTATTAAGGGATCCACGCTGAGGCCTGAGGAACACAATTACTACGTCAAAACCAGTAGCCAAAACAATTTGATCCTACAGTATATTAGTAAAAAAAATTAAGAAGTACATTTTCGAATTTAATTTATTTATTTATCTATCACTACTCACTTAATTATGGACTATCAAACATACAATTTTGTAAATGTTCAAATATCAATGATAGTTCAATTAACTGAAAGAAAATGTATAAAGTTCCTAGTGATGATTGGATTTGGTGATCGCGTTAGAAGACATGGAGAAGTATGGGGTTTATTTAATAATGTCCATCACATCGGCGTCCAATAATACGATCATGTCTTGGAAAATGATGGAATGTTAGAAATTTACCAAAAAATCGCAACTAATAAAGTTATTGCTCAAGATATTGCTATTTCCACAAACTTCTACTACATCCCTCGCGCTGGACAATGATATAAGTTGTCGATCAATAGCTAAAACATTGAAGCGCGAAAAATATCATCCAATTGCAAGAATTATTGGACGGCGATTCTAACAGTAGAATAGAATTTTACGAAAAAGTAAGGGAGATTTCAAACAACGACCAATATTTTACATACAATTTGCCATTTCCGACGAGCCTACGTTTTGTTTGAATAGCACCGTTAATCGCCATAACTGTCGAAATTGGTCAAATAGATTAACCCCTCCATTAGATGCTAAAAACGTATACAAACAACATCCGCAAAAATGAAACGTTTGGGCTGATATTTTCAGGAGACGAATTTTTGGTTGGGCTTTTTTCATGCATTACGCACAAGATGGACACAAATATTTAGATCTTTTACGTGATCAGGTTGTTCCGAATATTGAGGAAGATGAGGAATTACCTGTAAATGTTTGGTTCCAAGAAAATCGAGCACTTCCTCCCTATGCCCTTAATGTTATAATTTTTTAAAACAAACATTCCCAAATGGTTGGCTAGATCGCATAGTATTCATTAAATGGACTTCACGGTCTCCAGATTTAAATCCTTTAGATTTTTTTCCTTTGGGGTCATTTGAAATCTATAGTTTATACTGCATAACTGGACGAGTTACGGCAAAAAAAATAATGGAGGAAGTGCAATAATTAATTTGCGAGCAGACTTTGGAAAATGTCATTTAAGAATTTGTTCATAGACTTGCATATTGTCAAGAAGTGAATGGTGACCATTTCGAAAACTTTCTTTAACTAAATTTGTTTATACAATGTTTTTGTGTTAAATTTTTTGTTCTCAATAAATGTTGCATTATTAGTTTTAATTAAATATCTTTGTCGTTATTAAACATAGGGATGCTAAATTTTAATACTATACTCCTGAAGCAGCGTTCTGGAAGTCTAATTTCGATAGAAATATATTAATCGAATCACCGATTTGCATTTACTTAAATGTGTCTTATTAAAATCAAAGCAGCCACATTAAAGATATTCAAGTGTATTAATACATTTGCCTATCTGTATATACCTTGATAGTTTAGCTTATACTGGTACCATAAATGCAACAATGTCAAATTCAATATTTCTTAACATACCTAATTTATTTATTTTTGTTTTAGTTGTTTTCATCATCTAGGACGCTTTAAAATTTTACACAGCTAAAAGAGATACATAAAATTCCAGATATTTTTTTTCGCCTGGAATACGATTATCGTTTTACATGTAGCTAAGAAAATTTCAATCTTAAGATTGTCCTACACCCTTCTTGTGCGAACAATTTTATAAAAACACTCGGTATAATATAACATCGACTGTTTTATGAACATTCAGACTTTTTACGTAAACAAAACTTATCTAACTTTGTGTAGATGTTTCGATGTAACTTACGTCAACAAAATGAAATTTATAGGTGTTATAATAAAAATGTCTCATAAAAATGTATACATAAATTTTAGAAGATTGTACAATGTATAACGATATCACAAGCACTGTAGCATAATAATAGAGACACCTAAAATATGCGATCACTTTACGCTACACGAGATTTTATTAATTTGAGACAAATATTCCGGGAACATGTGGGTTTTCATTATCAACTAAAGACCGAAAAATAAAGTAAAATAAGAAAAAATGTATTATCTAAACATGCAACGTTATCATCCCTCTCTAAAAAGGAACATATTTACAAGTGCTGTTCTATGCCTACTTGAGGCTTTGAAACACTAAGAATTAGCGACCAATGTGAACCATTCTACCCCCATAAATCTATCAAAATTGACTGGTGGAAGAGTGCAACTTCAATAACTTATTTCAATGGTTTTTCATATACAAGCTGTCTTAGGTTTTAGTTTACAAACATTATCTGTATACTGTACAGTTACCAAACAAATGTTTAAATATAAGTTACTTGATACCATGTTATGTTTTTTGTTACAGTTTTTTATTTGATTTCTTAAAAGTTGACCTTGAAATCTCTTTAAAGACCACGAGCAAATAAAAAACTACTTACGTCATTTCGACATAATATGATATCAAGTAACTTGTATTTAAACATTTTTTTTTTGTAACTATATAGTGAAAGTCGATAATACCTGTAAACTAAAAGCTGGGACACCATGTATGTGGTTTCTGGTGCATTTAACTCTTTAGGTCATTGTACGTTCTCCACTTTTTCAAGGCTTTCCATGTCGGTGTCGTTTATATGTTGTGCAACGCTGGATGATTAAGTTTCCCATAGCGATTACTTGCTATGTGTTCTTTGAACCTAGTTCCAGTAGCACACTTTGTTTGTGCAATGTAAATCTTATCACAGACACTGTACCCGTTTTTGTGAATGCGCGATATTTCATTGAGATGAGGTGGCGTTGCGTAAAAGGTTTTCTCATTCCCTGTCCTTTCTACACGCAAAATTAGGTTAGATTCGTTTTACATCTTAAACAAAGTACATCATACAATGGCAAATAATAAAAGAAGTAATAGTGGAAAGGTGTTTGAATCTTCGTTATATCTCACACAATTTCACAACAAAGAACCTGCTTCACATAACTCATATATGCTGCTGTCTGGGCAATGATTCTGAAAGCAATCTATATCATGCTTTCTCAATAAATTTAAGCTTTTCCATTAGATCATATTGCAATTTACGTAGCTCTCTCATGCAATGAACATCATACAAACCTGAATAGACATGATTATTCTGCCATCTATGATAGAGAGTTGAGCATTATTTGAATAAAATTAGAAAATTAGTTCAGATGATTATTTATATAACGAAATCATCTCTAACATAGTGATGTAATATAGAACACAATTTTTCAGATAATTGTTATCTTTCAAAAGATTTACTAGCACATTCGTTTGGATTCGAATCGTAGAAATCGGTACATTAGTTTTAATTGATATGAATCATGTACAAGGCATGCGTGAATTGCTATGTAGTTAGTTACAATTAGCAGCCGATAATTAATCAGTCGGTGAAATATAACACATCAGCCGAGGAATTTCAATATTGCTTGATAATATTATATAGACATACTCGAACAAAGCTGTACCTACACGTTGCAGAGGTATACAGCAGAGACCTGCACGAGTGAGTACGGCATCGTGCGAGTATAGGTACGTTTACGCATTTGACGAGTATAACGATGCGTCTAGTAATACGCATAATCGTGTATATGAGGTATGAGTAGCAATCGGCATCGTGGCATCGTATGATTACTACTCGCAGAATCGTCAGGAGCACTCAAGGTCCGTATACATATGGTTACCTCGTAAGGTGAGGCCCAGTTAAAGGAGAGGGTGGATATACGTTGACGCTGTGATGACGCGCTTCGCGATTATTCCCGTGTTTGTTTACATTAAAGGCTAGTATTGGGGTATTCTGTTATAATAAAAAGAACTTGAAAGTATATTGCAAGACACGTTCTTGTTCTTGATAAAATATGAGTGCCGACCACCAAGATACACACAAAAGAAATTTGCATGTATTCAGTGCATTATTTATTTATTATTTTTTTACGTATTTTTATAACGATGGTATGAAAGTATCCTTCCGCACCGCAGACGCTAGCGTATATGCGAACGCTATGCGAACGGACTATGTTCGGGCACTCTTTCCGATGTACCTATTTGGAGTATGAATCGGACGGCTCCGTTTATCTTCGCTATACTGCGCTTATACGGTCGCTACGGGGTACGTAATGCCGTGACCGCAGTTAACGTCTTGCATTCGTTTGCACTGCATCGTTTTCAACGCGTACCGCGCATGTGTGATTTCAAGGCTTGAAGTGACGTTTATTGTTAATGATGGAAGTTAATTGAGCGCAAAATCTTGAAAAAAAAAACCCGCTCTCATTTGAGGAAAAACTTTTAATTAAAGAGAAAGGAAGGCCTACACTTCCACAAGTAAAACTCGAACTTACAATAGAGTATTCAATGAAAATATGAGTGGATGTGCGGATGTTCACTAACAAATAAACTGTTTTGTTTTATCTGCTTAATTTTTAAGAAAGAGGTCAGTAATAAACAAAGGTTAAATGATTTAAAGCATATCGCAAAGAGGGCAAAGAAACACGAAAATTCCGTTTCTTACATGAATGCATGCGTGGATTTCAACGTTCTAGGCAAAGTGGACATACGTGAATAGTTAGACAATGCTTATTTGCGACATAAAATTAAGTACAACGAAGGTGTAGAAAAAAATCGTCATATTTTGCGTCGGTTAATTATGTGTATAAAAAAATGTGAAATCTTATCAAATATGTTGGATAGAGTAAAATTGAAAAGTGAGCTTTCAGTAATTTATGAGCGCGAAGACATATGTGACGTAGATGTAGGTGGTGTTTTGCCGCTTTTAGTGTTCATAATACACAACAACTTAAAAAATTTTGACGAAAACATTAACTGTTGGATATTATTTGTACAACCCCCATGTCGACAGCAGTATGTGAAAGATGTTTTTCCACCCTCAAACGCATTAAAACATTTCTGAGAAGCACAATGTCAGAAGATCGACTGAAAGCTATTTTTAAACAAAGTCACTGACGTCTTTTCCAGCATGAAAATATGAGAATGAATTTATGTACAAAAATAGGCAAGTTCTTATAATTTGCCCACTCTCTTTCATAACTCACGAGCCGCCACTGTAAAACATTAATTGAAAATTTTCTAAATTAAAGATTTTTAAAAAAAATGATATTTAAATTAAAACAAAAAAATCACTCGAAAGAGAGAAAGTTAAATCTGAAGGACGCAAATTTGCAAGAACAAAGGAAAAAAAACATTAATTTTAGTTTTCTTAGTTTTAAATTAATGTTATTTTTTAGCTTAATTTACTTATGCTTATGATATATAATATATAAGAAAGCTGTTTTTTATTAGGAAGAAAATATTTAGTTTGATAATATATAATGTGATCTTTGTTACCATTTTACTTTACTTTTTCTTAGTTTCTAATTTAATGTCATGCTCTATGTGCGTATTCTAAGTTTGTGTTATATTAAATAATTTTTACTTGATTTTACTTATGTTTACTATTACATAATAGTAGAAATTCGTTTTTTATTATTAAAAAATAAATATTTAGTTTGGGTACAAATCGCCATTTGTGTTTACATATATACACCACTTTATTTATTAAACAAACAGAATAACCATAGACGCGGTTCGCTCTTTCTCTTGATTAGCTGAAAAGTTAATGAGGTAACCTTGTATTACGGACCTTGAGGAACACTTGTTTTTTTTCTTTTTTTTTCTCTAAGTTTTGCGATTAGGGCAGTTTAAAGTGTCATTGTTATTCGTTTACTGGTAGAAAGCAATAAAACTAACGTTGTTTAAATAGATCTAGTATGATTTAATCTCGACAAAACCATATCATATAAAAAGCAGGAACACGAAATTTGAAAAAACTTTATTAGAAACTATAACATACAAACATTAGGAAAATCAAGCCACTATAATAAGTGATAACCAACAAATAGCACCATATATGCACATATGATGTACCCTATTCTTACAGTAAGAATCTACATTCTCGATGCGACGATCCGTCCTACGATGCCGGTCTTAAATGATTACCTAACTGCATCGTCAGGAAAGGTAATCGCCAATTATTAATCGACTACATTTTTCTCGTGCAAGTTCTGTATACAGACCAAAGAAATTGTATATTTATATGTAGGCTTCTATGTAGATATAAAAACAAAAGGTAGTCATTGACTACTACGTACTTTTTTATATGTTTAAAGCTTTTTCAAGACAGCGTATATGCTATTCAGATTAAATAAATCAAGGTCCAATTAAATAATTTAAACTACACAATTTCATTGTATTTTAAACAACATTGTTAATTTTTTTTAAGTCATAGCTTGCAATAGTGGGTGATTAAATATTAATGGTACATTATAATATATATGTATTTTTAGGTCTCATGATGATAGCGAAATTCCTCCCAAAGTAATGTATCAAGACCAGAATAGTTTGTAAACCTATTTTTTCCAAAAATCTATGTATTAACTGTTGCTACTTGAGTATACAGAAAAAACTGCTTAACAAAGTATAGATCAACCACTGTTATAAATTGAGGACTAATTGGAAATGATAAATATGCCCGTTTCTTCTAGTACACCGTTTCTCAAACTGTGTTCTGCGGAACCCTGAGGTTCCAAGGAAACCACTCAAGGGTTGCTCGAAAGTTACGTACTTTTTGCAATATTCAAAAAAGTAACTTTAAAAAAAAATAATAAATTAATTACTATCACCATTGTTTAAGTATATCTAGTTAGTCAGTAATGCATTTTCGAAAATAAAATATTCTCTGAATGGCCCACTCATCGTCAATGTAGATGATTTGAAATCTCTCATAGTGAAACAATTTCGTGTTTATCATATGCGGAAACAAGAATCCGTATCGGTGATTTACTAGTTGGCGAATTTATGGCCCGGGAAAGGGAGGGTGGATGCATGTGACGCTGTAAGACGCCCTCGCATAATTCGTGTTTTGTTTACATTAGAGATTAAAATTCCAGGATTCTCCTATAAAGTAAAAAATTGAAAGTATATGGCAAATGCTCGTTCTTGTTGACAAAACTTTAATTGAACAATGTTTCTAAATTTAGGTTTTTCTTATAAGAATAAAATATTTAACTTAAAACAAAAAAAATCACTGAAAAGAGAAAGTTAAATCTAAAAGGACGAAATTTGCCGATAAAAAAAACATTAATCTACTTCCCAATTTTTATTTTCTTAGTTTTTAAATTAATAAGTTTGTTTTGTTAACTAATTTACTAATATTTATGATTATAATAATGCAGAAAATGTTTGTTTTATTAAGAAGAATAAGTATTTAGTTTGATAAATATATAATCTGTAGTTCGTGGCCTTTTATATTTAAATTTAACAAACGCGGGTTTTTTAGATTCGAACGTATATACGAAATCTTCTCCTCCTCTCTCTCTATGTTCTATTCGCTTCTTCTCTCGTGTATAGCGGTACTATCGCTAACTTAACTGGTGTAAAGGCGGGAAATTTGAAATTTAAAATGTAGCCTACTATAAAATCGTTATTTTCTTACATGTATGTACCATTATTACTTTACTTTTTGACTTTTCTTTAGTTCTAATTTAATGTATAGGTACTCTATTATAGTTTTCTATATTCACAAAAAATTTTTTATTTGTTTACTTTCTCTTGAGCGCTGAAAGTTACGAGGTAACCTTTGGGGGAACACTCCGTATATACAAGTTAATCGTAAATTTACAGCCAATCAAGAGAAAGAGCGCGAACGCGTCATCATGTATGCCTGTTTTTAATAGCTTTGTTGTTGTAAACGCCTTCGCACATAACCTCGAAATAGCACTTTTCGAAACTGTTTTAGAACTTTGTTTCATTTGCTCAAAAATGAATAGTCATTTCCATTCAGGAAACACATGCTATCTCCGTTAGTATGCATAGATAGCGCCAATCAGTGGTCCTCTTACGGAAGTATAGCCAATATTATATATATTGTTAGAATTAAGTCATTAAACAAATTTTTAAATTGTAACGTTCTTTTACCTCCACCCAATTTTCGTATTTTTCTAGTTTTCAACGGTATCTATCGCAGGCGCGTCAGTCAGACTGTGTGACTGTGCGACAGCGGAGCGTTCTTCTTTTCCTTTGTAATCAAAATCTCATGAAATAAGGGAAATTCGATTGAGCACATATGGTCTCTGTGACTGGTCTGGAGTGTCATTTGTGGTCCACACGTGTTATAGTCAGTATTTGTGACGTCATAATTTACAATATTTTGAGCGGCAAACTGTGTTTTTGTAATCTATACATAGGCGTATTTGTAGTTAGAAGAAAATATCTCAATATAAAAATAAAACAGCTCTTATTGCAATTGTTGTTGAAGAACTAACATCTATGTTCATGAACATACCGCTTTAGTATTTTCAATTATTGTAACTACTGCCCAGGTACATACTTATGCATTTGTTACACATGTAATACGGGAGGTTGACGCTCATACGCACCTTGTGACGATCTCCGAGCGCGGTCTTAAAATGACAGACAACGTACCAGTGTGACGTATAGTTTTCCAAACGAATTCGAGCGTCTTAGACCACGAATGACCAATATACCAATCAATCGAATTCGCTCTATATTGCTGCTACATCTTACCCATTAGCGAAGATTTATGGAGGTGCCAGAAATAATAATAGTAGGTGTGACCCAAAAAAGATTATAACAGCACAAATAATGAACTGAGGTCGAATACTATAATAAACATCTAACTAAATAGGCGAGAATTTATTAGACAAGTGTAACATATTCTACGTGATGAGGAAAAAAAAATATTTTCAAGCGCTAACAATTAGAACACAAAACTTAAACTACACACATATATGACATAACATTAAATTAGAACTAAGAAAAAGTAAAATAAATAAAAAAAAATGACGATTATATATATCAACTAAATATTTATTCTTTAAAAAAAACATTCAATAAACACGAGAATTATCGCTTGGCAAGTCTTCACAGCGTCAGCCTAACCACCTCGCTTTCTTCGGGCCTGGCAATGCTATTGCAATTAAAAATTTGCCGAACGTAAGAGGGCCACCTGTATGTAGTAGTCCAACTATAAAGCTTCTATTTAAATCGAGATGGGCACCACCAGCCGTGGCCTGCATCTAGCTTTTGTTCCCAAACTGTTCAAGAAATCCTTAACTATTTTGTCCATAGGTTGACTAACTAGTATGGTATATAACAATGCCTATACTATTATTATTAGCTGTTTCATTTTATGATAATTCAGAATTACAAATTTAATCTTGACATAAAGGCGTGGAGCAGTAGATGATGGCTGGTAGTCCTGATCGCTGTGTGTTTTATAAAACATGCGGTAAGTTTTCTTCTTTCTAGTTTTTCTCATTCATAAATTTATAAGTTATAAATGATAATACTACATATGGTAAACATAAAGTTATGTTATTAGGACATTGCTTTTTTGTAATTGGAATAAATAATTAATTAATTATAAGTTTAAATATATATATTATATTATAAATATTATATACAAAATTTTGTTTAAGACAAAATTCAATAAGATGTAAATACTAATAATATTCGTCTCAAAGACATCAAACGAAATCTCGCGATTCTTTGAGAACCATTAACAATGCAAGCGTTCGCAAATACCTGACAGAATAACACAAGCAGAAATACCATTCTGCTAGAACCGCTGGCATTCATTTTACATACCTCACCGTTATTGTTCCCTATTGGCGATTGAATTTCAAGCGGTTAACCTCTAAGGGAAGTACACGAATGTTAAAAGGTATTGAAGGAGAAATGCTTTAAACGTTAACGAGACAGAACATACAATGTGTCCATATTTCATGCTACATGGTATCTCTAAAAATTCATGTATTTTGCTTTTTATGGAAATAAATTTAGCAGTAAATTTTTACATGAAAATTCAACATTTTTAATTCCTGTTGTTTTCTTAAACCGGAGACAAGGCATGTCCAGGATCATTCATACGGAACGGAAGTTATTTTAAAGATTGCAGGAGTTTAAAATGATCATCAAACAAAATGATTAATTTATATTAATTATTAATTCATAAAATTGTATTTCTTTGCTTGTAAGTCTAGGTAATCTATCCAATAACGATATTAATCATTAAATACACAATTCAAAATTAGACACGGCCTCCATTAAATACACAGAGAAGATGCTTCAACCATTGGGTGCTATCAGCGATGTCAGACGTACTTGTTTTTATTGGAAAAGATAACAATTACTTGTTTATTCAAGGGATCGTCGCCGCAGAAGTAATTTTATTAGTAAAATAAACAAAGCTGGTGTCTGGATGTCGATTGTTCGGATTGAAAATGCATAAAGTCAGTTACGTAAATTGGGCGGAATTTTTCAGGGAACGTTTTTGGACAAATATTCACTGAAATACAAAATTCATGTCTTCCTAAAATTTCTTTGAGAGCGAATAATACATCTAATTTAAATACAAACATATTTGAGACAGCAGTCTACGAAAGCTTGAGCGCTTACTGAAACGAGAGCTATATTTAAAGCAAACACAGAGGTCCATTATATTTAAAGATACAAAGAAATAATACCTTAGGAAGACGTTTTGAATTTGACTGCACATTTACAAAAACTTTTTTTATAATTTCTGTACCATAAAGTGAGTGCACTAATAATTGACACCGATATGTTCAGATCTTAAAAAAGTATTTAGTCTGTCCATGTATATAACTATTTGAGTAATCATGGTTACCAACGATTGTAGTCCACTACCTGCTGTGGCAGGTACCGAGAAATTATGCAAATGAGGAGAAATTAGACTCTCTTAATCAGAGAATAATTATGTTTCATTTAATATAATCTACCGTTTACAATTTAAATGTCACTATTCTAAAGTAAATAATTAAATTTTAAAAGATTATACGCACTTGGAATTGACATAAAGAATGTTGTATAATTGTATTTTAAATATTAACACCCCTTTCGTTATATTAATTAATTTGTACAAATCAACATACATAATATTTTGAATAGAGTTATGTTTTATTGTATCCCGAATTGGCTACATTTTGGTCCTGTATCAGAATTTTAGTATTTATTTGATATTTGATATTATTTAATATCCTCAATTTAACATGGAAAACCAATTGTTGACACGCATGTCGACAACTGGTTCTTTCCATTATAGACTTTCAAAATTTATTTAGATAACCGCTGCTCAAAGTAATATGCATCATTCGTTGAATATAACTAATTTATTAAACACGTCAAGTATTTGATAACATGCTTCAAAGAAGTTCTTATTGACACCTTTGATAAGAGAAACTTGATATATAAATCGCTCTCCAGGTGTTATGTTATACAATGCTTGTGTCCAGATATATGTAGTTGAAATCGATTACCTATTGAAAAAAATACGAAATCAAAGAAAATCTGATATAGCATAATTATATAATATTAAAAAAACAAGTTACAAGTAATTAAATAACTGAGTCTTAACCTTACTCGGCCATGTGGTCCTTTAATATATTAGTTATTTGATTCCTTGTTATTTCTTTTTTGAATGTTATGCCTTTGGCATAACGTCGAGCAAAGTATATTTTAGTCTAGTCTTGATTAAATTCATCATTCAATCTCTGAGGAAGCAATAAACTTTTTCGGAAAGCTTAGTAACGGATAAAAGGAATTTCATTAATCCATTTTGGCTACTCATCCAATATTATTTTTCTCCAAACTCCTAACAAGCTCAACTGGCATTTCTATCTAACCTAAAATGCGAAATGTGTCCGAATAAACTTCCTACCTTGCTTATGGATAATAACAACATTTGTTCTATATTCGCGTCTTCGCCTGACATGTTAAATAGAAACCTTAATTTGCAAAATTCCTAACAGCAACAGTAGCTCTAACTTTGATATCCTATTTATCTAGTTGAGGGCCTCGGTGCAATAATGATCCACGTGCAAGAAATCTAATTTTGAGAAAAGCGAAAAAGGTTTTAAATCTCTCTACCCCAAATGAAGTAATCTATTTTAATGTCAATATTTTACTCAAAATTCTTTATTAGGACTGTGTTAATAAAACGAAAAGAAAATTCGATACTTTGGTAAATATTTTGAAAAAAAGTGCACTCTCAAGATATATAAGCAGACAATAAAAACAACGTAATACTTAAATCATTTATATTATCTTTTTTCAATCGCTTTCGCAGTGGATAAAAAAATAGTACAATTAACATGTTTTTATTTTGACCGGCGCAATTATCTGAAAATACATAGAACGTTTACACGTCTTTTTGATAGACGTTTATAGATATCGTATCTATGCTAATATGCAACAGTTCGGGTGAAAACACTATTTTTCACATGGTTCGTTCTTTTAACAAAAATAATGAATAAACGCCTACGGTTTAGAAACTTATTTGGCGCAAAAACGAGCCGTGGAACTCTTAAGTAAAGTATACAGGGTGCATCAAACAAAAAAGTAAATTTTGCTTGGGTGTTAACACACGACATATAAAAACACCATAGTCCTGCCGAACCGGATTTTCTCATTAAAAATAAAAAAAAAAGGAAAATATAGAGCCAAAAATTACTTTAGCCGCGTGCCTGATGCAAGGAAACGTCATGTTAGCACCCCCTAAACGTGGTATTATGTATAAAAACATTGCACTCATTTAGTATTATTCTTAATAATGGTGTGCCGTAAGTTCATTTAAACGTCATTCTGAATAAATAAAGGCAATGGCCAGTGTGCCTAGTAAAAATAACAAAACTGAGGCTATTTTAAATTTCTTTTTTCTTTTCTATAACATTCCTTATTTGTAAGAGCATTCTTACGGTAAGTTCAAGTATTATTTTTTATATCCTGAAAGACGTTCGAGTTTCGGATATGCGACTTCAGTAGTTACAAAACGTAAATATTTTTCTTTTGCTTTGTCAATCGAGAGTTAGTTGTTAATAAACGGTACCACATGAATCTTGAGTTATTTCTTTAGATTTTATTTAATCAAATAAAGTAAAATGAATTGAATCGAATTACACAGAAATAATGTAGTACAGAAAATTTGCAAACGCCTTTTACTATATGTCGCGGGAAAATGAATTATACATTCCGCGCTTTTGTGCCGAATGCATCAGCTTCGATTTTTCTTTATATGAAATCATGATGGTCCTGAAACGATCAGTTTTTTCGAGACGGGAAGAATTTAAATAAATTTCGAAGTGGCTTTGCACGTCCAAGCGCGATCCACACAAAACTACAGCGGTAATGGCTGAATGATAGTGGTAATGTGGGGACATACTGGTTGGCACAGGTGCGGCTCTAGTGCCACAGCATTTACAAAATAATTTTTTTTCTCGTTAATGTTACAGATTA
>RXPK01000289.1:2391058-2464042 GCA_004143645.1 Protaetia brevitarsis | reverse complement strand
TGACCCATGGGCGCAGGTTCGGGATTAGTCTGGCCGTCCAGCGACCTCTTCCGTCGCCCTCCCATAGACTCTGCCACCTAGCAAAGGTGTTTTCCCTCTCGTTACGAGAGCTATCTTCTCGGTTTGAGACTTTCGGTTGTAGATTCGCTTCCTTTCTTTGCGCAAGGAGATGCAACCGGATTAATAACCTGCCACCACAAGAACCGCGGGCTCCGACACCGTTCGATAGGCGCTGGTGACCCGCAACGCTGCTCTCCTTTGCACCTGGGCTAGCCGTTTTCGGTACAACTCCTTGAGGAGTGCGTCCGCCCACACTTCCGACCCATTACAGAATGACGACTGCACCGCCGACATTCAATAGCCTCCGTCTGGTGGAGCTGGGGCCGCCCACGTTGGCCATCAGCCTTGAAAGATCGGCTTCATAATAATAATAATAATGATTTATTGTCCAACAGATTGCCAGTTACAGGACAACAATATTTAGAAAGTACATACATACAAAAGAAAATACATGGGAAATGTAATTAATTGATTAATTAAATTAATTATAAATCGTTAATTTTATTATGGAAAATATCACCATAGTGCAGATCAGCTGAGCGGCACATTGTGACCAGTGGCGGGGCTTGTAACAAATTGGTCCTAGAAAAGGGTAAAGCAAAGAAGGAAGCAGAGCGAGAGGAAGATCTGGGAATGCGGAAATCTAAAGAGGAAAGAAAGAAAGGATTATCGATGACTCCATGAACCAACTTCCATATAAAACATGCGCCGTGACATTCACGATGATAAGTTAAGGAAGTCATTGAATATCTCTCCAATAAAGACGTATAATCAACTCCACGCTGCGGATATATTCTATCCTCCTTAAATGACAGGTACTTGAGAAAACGTCGCTGAACTTTTTTAAGTGATAGTTGCAGGTAGACAATTATAACAATAATACATAAAAAAAAAACGTATTTCCTGTGGTCGTTCTCCTAGATTTTGCAAAAGGAATGAGGGTAGAGTAAACTCCTACCACTGTTGCATCAAATATCCCCTAATTGATACAAACACTAATAACACCCCAATGTTCTGAGTAAATATTAAATTGCACACCGGATTTTAGTTATCGCGATCCAAGCCCTCGCCTTGAGGAAAACTCAGTCCTGGTCCAAACATTTAAATTATATAATATCCCTCCTTAAATATTCATGGAAATCCGTTCAGTTTTGAGAGGCGGAGCGCAGATACGGCATACACAAAAATTCTATCAATTAGCGAGCGCGAAACTTTAAAGCGGCCCATGCAAATTTGAAACACTAATTCGTTCCAATACCATTGCGCAAACAGAATGAAATTCTGAATTATAAATCTCCTAAGATTGCCTTACCAACTATAACATAGCTAATGCCTTAAACAGGAACGCCGTTTCTATGTAGGTAAAGTTAAATTACCTTTTAAAACTTCAACATTATTCCCCGCTTCGGTTTTGTTGGTCGTCGCTTGTCTGCGAACTATGGCAGTTAACATAAATAACGTACTGGATATTAAAATGATTGTTAATAAATGTTTCATGTATTGCAGTTGTGGAGGCGTAAACTTGCTTTATGGATATTTGCTATGTCTTGTATGTCGATAATTCTCTAATATAATTTTCATATTACTATATTGAATTCTTTATAACAATACCAATTACAAACAACCCTAGGGACGAAAGCCGTAGCAGAAAACGTAACAAACTAGAACCGCAGTAAAATTTACATCCACCCAAAACAACTACAAGCAAAGCAATCTCGAGGAATTAAAAACTTTCAAGGAGTGGAAAAAGAAGTTAAAGTATAGCGAAGAAGCTGTTGGAAATTGTTATTTTTAACAGAATATTTTATACAAGATTATTTTAAATAGAAAGTCCAATACAAAAACTATGTAACAAGCGCCAGGACCTTAATTTCAAATGTTAATTTACTTTTCCATCGTATTTCAAAAGATTTAGGCGACATTTTTAAAGAGCAAAATTTGAACAGTTGCTCCAGCTCGCGTAACACACTGAGAAATCTTTTAACCAACGCGAAAGATAAACCTCATCTCAATATAAGATCGGACATATACGTAATCAGTTGTAGCGAGAATGATAAAGTTTACATTGGACAAACAAAGCATGCGATCGGAATTAGGTTTAAGGAACACATAGCAAGTTATCGGTATGGGTTACTTGAATCATCCAGCGTTGTGCAACATATAAACGATGCTGGACATAAAATCGATGTAGAATACCTTGAAGTAGTACAAAATGTATAATCACCAAAATAATTAGATGCATATGAAACCATATACCATATGAAAAAGCATTCAAATAACTTATTTAGTCGGAAAATTCACCACTCAATTTTGGCAGATTTATGGGGTAGAATGGCTCACATTTGTAGCTATTTCTTGGTATTTTGAAGGATCGAATACGTGTAGAAAAAGCATTTGTAAGTATGTTTTCGTTTTAGAGAGAGGTTTTTAGGTCTTTTCTTATTTTAACTAAATTCGTTCGGCCTTCGGTTGAAAATGGAAATCCACATGTTGCCAAAAACAATTGTCCCGAATTAATAAAATCTCATGTAGCATATTAAAGATGCCAATAAACATGATGTACATCTATTACTACTCGATAGACTCTTTAATATTTCCATTCCTAGGAGAGAGAAATAAAGATGTGATTATTATTATTAGCCTGGCTGGTAGTCGAGTGGCTTGCACGCTTGGCTATCAGTGCGGAGTCCGGGGTTCAAATCTCGCTCTGGTCAATTACGATAATCGGTTTTTTCCGGGGTCGTAATGTTGATTAGGTGGGAGATTTGGCTCTGCGGGGGCCTGATAAGCTGAAATATACAGCTTAGGCATTACAACCCCTTAAAAAAAAAAAAAAAAAAAAAAAAATTATTAAATCCAAGGATCTTCAAAAGACTCAAAGAATACTAGCCCTGAATTCAGGTCAGCAGGAACCAGTATGGGCAAGGTAAGGAGTGGAAACTAGTTTATGGTAGAACATCGGAAATACCCAGAAATACTTTAAAATACTGGCAGACAAAATAAGCCAAAAATATGTCAAAAGATTTAATTTTCGGAACGGTATACTTAACTTAATTACCAGGACTTACCACGAACCAAAGACTACTGGAAAGCTTATATTTATAGCAGAACCACACTTCAGACTAAAGGGCATGTTAATGGGAGAATTAAATACAGAAAACCAAGAGGCTACAGTGTGTCTGGAGACTCTATGTCAGACAGCTCCCACCAACCAAAAAAAAATGTACTACACAGTAAAAAATATTATGATATTACAACAAAATGGTTGTAATATTTTGCAGTATCCTTACGGTAACATCATTTTTAAAGTAGGCCTGCTGTATTTGTGTGAACTGTAAATTTACAAACATCAATGTAACCGGACAAACTTACTCTATAATACATCGCAATGTGAATATTACTATTAAAACTGTAATTTTACACTCAGATTCTCTACGATAGTAAGGTGTAGAGGAGAGAATTTGTTTGTGAACGTGATCAGTCACAGGTGCATTAAACTAACAGTGTGTTCTCTCTAATACGGATTATGCAAGGCAAATTGTTCTTTTTTTACGTTCAGTGTAATGTAAATGTCACACAATTATTTTCAAATCAAACATTGGTATTCTCATATTTTTTTCTCTAAATATTTTGCCAATATTTTTGCAGAAATATCTGCTGAGTATAAGCAGCTTGTATTCGAAAATGACATTTTCTACCAGTGTTAAACGTTTAGGGGCAAGTTGGCAGTTATGAACAGCAAAATATCGCGTACAAAAACATTACACTACTCTGATACAACCAGCTCTTGCTATAGCTTTTTAACTTGTTACTAAGGATGCACTTCATTTAACATGTAAAGATATATGTAACTGCAGAGCAATTATATAGGACAAACTTTGGAATTTTAACGAAGAGCATTAGTAGTAGTTAGTGTATTTTTACATTCATGCATCATGTAATCGTAAAATTGTAAATTTACAGCTTGATGGAAGTTTTCTTAAAGACTTGCAAAAATTATAGTAATATTTCAGGCGTAAAATTACCTAGAATGTAGGTAGAAACAATAAGAACTAAATAGATACTTAATAATACAAATATTCACTAAATCTTTCATGGAAAGCTATGGCATCTTCTCTGCGATATGGACTGCTTACCCTAAAGGCGGTACTTGAGAGATTAAAATCAGATATAATAATAAAGCAAGAATGACAACATCGAAGAATAACGTATTGTAGTTCACATCTGAAGTTCTAATAATATTCCAAACAACCTTCATTTATGTTATTTTTAATTTACTCTTCAATAGTTGTAGTTTACTTTTAACACAATTTTAGTTTTCTTAATTTTTAAGCATCATGTAAGTTTACATTTCGATTATCACAAAAGATCTTTCAAAGTAAGCAAAATTTTTTTATAAAGATTTTTTTTTCTACAAAAGTGAAGTTAAATAATTCATAAGTACAGATAGATCCATTTGAGAACAAACTATGTATGCCCTAAATATAAAAAAAATGGTATACTATAACTTATAAAACATATAATTATCCGCTGAAGCTTAACCTTCATAAACTTCTACAGAAACGATAATCAAAAACGCCCACATTGCAATACAATAGTACTACAATCCTCTATTGGAATTTGTCTACTAGTTTTCATTTAATCCACCAATATCTCACTGACATATCTATCTAGTTCCCATTTAATATCTTCATTCCATTCAGTCCCAAGCACGTAGCTATATCTGAGCATAAATAACTGCCATTTAAAATGCTAATGATCTTGCATTCGCGATATGTATTTAAGGTAATTTAAATCCCTGCATTTTTGACACACTTCACAGTATGGAGACGTCGCCATCGATCGCGCTGTACTCCAGACTACACAGCGTAAATGTCTTTTACACGTAAAATAATACCCACACTTCTTTACTTACACGACAATAATCATAACCGTTATCTTAATCGTACTTTGATTTAACCACTTGCCGTTTAAGATTTCGCGCGCGCTAGCCGCATATACAAGCGTTCATGGCTTCTTACAGGGTATAGCCTGCTGGGTAAATTATTTAAGGATTACATTCACACGCGTAGCCGTTCCTTGCGACAAATTAATTTTGTCGTCCGGTTAAAAATGTCCTTCATAAATATTCATTTACATTACATTTTAATAAACGGGTATAAGTGGAGCAATTACATGAACCGCTTGCAGCTGGTCCAATACGTCTATATCTATTTGATTAAGGGGAACCTGTAATTATTATGTAATGGCTGCATGTACGCTCGCTAAGGTTTCTTTAGTATCGACTATTAAAACAGGATAGGAAGGCTGTAAGCTATCTAGTTCATTCTAACCTTTCTGAGAAAATATCCGCTACACTATAATTGCTTCCTCAAAGGATTATATTTGGAACATTTTAAAAGTGTGTATTCTAGGGTTTGAAAGAAAACATTTTTCTTTAGCGGCCTAAAACATTCTAAGCTGTGTAAAAAATCTGTTATGATTACTAACAGTGCCAATGATCGGAGCAGATAAAAGCCTTAAAAAATGAAACCATATGTCACTATTGACTAAGTTAGGAAAGTAAGGTGTCTTTGAATATTTTCCATTAGTATGTGGTACTACTAACACCCTAATCCAGAGGCGCATAATAGATGACTAATAATCCATGCCTAATCTGGATACCTGGACACTCACTCATTCTTGGAAATGAGGAAGCAGGCATCCTTTTTTTTCCCCATGGGCGGGTGTAAAACCCGAGGAAGGCAGCTCGGCCAGAGAGACCTATTGTACCCCCATGTCCATATTTAGCCCTCTCGCTCAGGTTGCACCCTATCAAAGAAGTTCGCAATCTGGCTGAGAGTTAATTTGTCAACTCTGGGTTCGTCCAACCGATCGACCCCAAAGTGCCTCTGCCTCTCCCCATCCACTGCCGAGCAGTTGAGAAGAAGGTGAGCAGGAGTTTCCTCCGCCCCCCCACACCTCCTGCACAGGAGAGAGTCCACTAGCCCCATGCGGGGCCTGTGTTTATTTAGTGCGCAGTGCCCAGTTAAGATTCCTGTGAGTAATCTCAATCTGTCCCTGCTCATAAAGACTGCTTTACGGAGTCTTTCCTGATAAGTCCTAGGGATTTACAGTGTCTAGCGCCGGCAAGTCTGTTCCAGAGGGAACAGTGCCTAACAGCAAGTTGGGACCTGACAAACGTTTTGATCGCCCCATACAAGCTGCCACACGTCGGTTCTGGACCCACGAACAGCACCCCGCTGGCGCCCCCAGCTAACGTGTCAGCGATTTCATTGCCTCTGATCCCAGAGTGACCTGGCACCCATCTCAATGTAACGTTAAGATGTTCCGCCAGCTGTTTCAGTATTCTGTGGCACCCCAGTACCACCTCAGAGTCAAATCTGACAGCCCGCCAAAGCTTTGAGGGCAGCTTGGCTGTCGGAGATGATTTCAATCCTTCCATTTTTGCGTGGGCAGTTTGAGATGCCCTCAGCACAAGTCTGAATGGCAATGATTTCGGCTTGGAAGACGGTGGGGGAGGTTCCTAGGCTGAAGGCTTCCCCGTCCCGCTCGCCGTCCCTCCAGATTCCAATGCCTGTGCCATTACACGTTTTTCGAGGCATCCACGAACCAACGGGATATACCTCGATTTGGTTTGCGGGATGTATGCAATTGCAGTTTCTCTGCTGGAGATATCTACCCCTGTATCCCCAGAGAAGCTGAAAACGGGCGAGATCTTACCTTGCCTTTACGGACAGTGGTACTGTTTGTTCGATGTTAGTTGAAGATGCTGGTATGATCTCCGACTTTGCCGGAGAAGCCCTTGCATCCACTACATTTTGCTCTGTAGGCCCCTAGGACTGCCTCAGACCACAGCACCAACTGCAGCGGGGGAAGCCCAAGAATGGTCTCCATAGCAGCAGTCGGCGCTGAGGACATGGCCCCCCGTGATTCCCCAAACAGGCAATCCTCTGGACTTTGCTTAGCCGCAGCAGCTATATCTTTGGCATCTTTTGCCAAAAAGGGTGCTGCGGAGCAATTTCAGGGACTAGAACCTGCCATTGACATAGCTCCTACGATAGCTAACCAGCAAATCAAACTCTGGGTAAATCAGAAAGTGCTTCAATTGGAACAACTGTCCTGGTTTGATGCATGCGAAAGAATGTATTACACTTAGTCATGCTAGAACCAAGGAACTGTTAGAACTTGACCTCAAAAGTCTCAAGGTGATTATATCTGTCTCCACTGGTCACTGTAAACTCAGTCCTTAGCACCCACACAGAATAGAGCTCTCTGATAAGATTAAATGCCGACTGTGTTCAGAAGACAGTTGAGCATTTTCTGCCACTGCCCTGCTACTACAAGAATCTGGTATATAACTTTTGGAAAGACTGACTGTCCTCCTTATTCAGTAAGAAACTAAGTTACCTCAAGGCCCTGAACTGGTTGGATAAACTCTAAGATAATATTCGCACTACAATAAACGCTACGATTCTGTTCAGACTAGAGACGGAGACTCCAGAGCCACCACTCCGGAGGAATCCCAGAAAAACAGATTGGGACATCTACAGAACCAATCTAAGTGGCAATCTAAAGGTCATCAATTCCAAAAGAGCCAAGTAGCATCTGGATCTGGAAAATGATCTCAAAGAGGTGAACAAGGCCATACTTGAAGCATATAATTCGAGTTGCCCTATTCAGCAGAGTAAAGAATGTAGGGACCTACCTTGGTGGAATACCCATCTGTCGAAATTAAGATCCGATACGCGAAAGCTCTCTAACAAGGCCAAGCGTAACGGGGATTGGCAGAGTTACACCGAGAAGCTTACTTCCTACAATAAAGCTATTAGAAAACAAAAGAAAATAGCTTCAGAAAGTTCTGTGAGGAAATCGATTCAACACTTACCGCTTCGCGACTTCACAGGGTAATGGCGAAGGGTAGAATCGATACAGGGATGGCACTAAGAAAGCCAGACAGATGCTTCACTGAAAGTGAAGAAGGAAGAGCTCTCTTCCTTCTGGAGACTCACTTTCCCGAAAAAAAATGGAAACCTCGGAAAATCCTTCCGAGAAATATAGAAGACCAACTAAAGAAGCTGCTACATTGGCCAGACATATATGTAGCAGCGAACGGTTAAAATGGGCCATGAATACCCTTCAGCCTTTCAAAACACCGGGAGTAGACGGGATCTTTCCAGTCTTAATTCAGAAAGGGCAGGAAAAAATCCTCAAACTTTTTTGCGTTTTTAGAATTAGAAGTAACGCAAAAAAAAATCACTGTTAAAAAATATTTGAAAATGTTGCCAATACAGCAACGAAACTATGTACTGAAGAATCAATTGATTTATTATCCTGACTATACTCCCAAAACAAAATGAAGTACTTAATCAAAAGATCAAAAAAAAAATATATATAATATAATATAATAACAAAAATTCAAATTATATAAATATGACCTAACTTTATCGCACAAAATAAATTACTGCTGCAGAAATTGTTCAAAATATCCGTTATTTTAGTTGATGCACATATGAACCCTGCGCAATAAATTATGTCGATATTTAGATAGCATTTCTCATGCAATTTCCTGCAGAGGTGTTCTTTAATTCATCTAGGGTATTTGATATTGTGCTATATAAAATCGTATCTTCTATAAATTCGATCCATCTATTTCCAAATTCTAGATATGTTACAAATTGTATTTTATACGGCGATGCACTCTCATACTAGAACCACATTTGTCTTCGGAAGTACCAAAGGTATGCCGGTGATCTAAAAATTATTATATCAAGAAACTTTAAGAACTTCTCTTGAGTAAGTGTGTCATTAGAAAAATAAAGTTATAGCAAATGATCACCTATAACACCCATCCAAATGTTCGTAGAAAAACGTAGTTGATATCAAATTCTTCGTATTCTACATAATAGATTCACACCATTCCAGAAATAATAATTGTGTCGTTCAAAGACACCAATCCAATGAAAATTTAATTCATCTGTCTATAAAATTAATAACAATAATTATTGTCTAACGGCATCTAAGCTGTTTTGTAAGCTGGAACTTTTCAAGTACCTCAAATGTTGAGTTTCTCCGTCTTCCTTAAAACCAGTTTGATTTTTTTTTAGCTCTTCTCGTTTACCTGGAAAAATAACCAATAAATATCCAGTTAACTGTTAGTACATTCGATTTTAATAAAACTCTGAATACCTGCACAATAAGCCCTATAAACGTCTCTTCACATAATTACCGTCCACTTATATTATTCTCCCACACATATTATCAGAAATGGGTGTTCATATACGCGTACCAACGTATATTTTTAGAATGGACGCGATTCTAAACCTCGGATACGTATATATGTATAAGCTTCTGTGCATCAAACACAGCACATTATCAGCTATACAAATATTGAAGCGATGCATTATAATCTAGTATTTGTTTTGTTAACCTTTACAATGCTCGCGATGTGGAGTGTCCATTAAATGTTTGAATTATTAGGTTAACAATGCTTTTTAGAACATATACTCCATGCTGTCTACACGAACATACGTTCTGTTGAGTAGTAAGAGTGTTTATTTTCACCAAATAAATATGAGTTTCATATATTACAATCGCTGTTGTTTCGTTTGAATTTCATCCAGTTTAAAATCTGTAGTTTATAAAACACTATTTCGTTTTAGATATACATATGAACATGAGCTCACTAAGATGCCGTGAAACATTTCTGAGAAGTTACCTGATATCACCGCTTGCAATAAACTTCAACTATTGTAAAACAAAACTGTTTTTCTAAAACAATTTTCTATTTATGAACTTGCAAATCTTTTACATATTAAACCAAAAACTTCTTTTTCGACTGGGCCTGACGGTATCCCTTCACACATTCTGAAAGCAGTCTTTACAGCAATTGTGTCCGTTCTAACTTATTTGAGTAATATGTCGTTTGAACAAGGACAGTTTCCTAATTTACTAAAAAAACTAAACTGATACTTGTCTTTAAAAAAGGTGATAAATTTCTACCTAAAAATTACCGCTCTATTGCACTAACATCTTGTTTCTCCAAAATATTTGGATACTGTTTCTTAGACAGACTCGAGACATTTCATACTAGCTTTAATATTATTTCTGATTATAAGCATGGTTTCAGAAAAAGTCACTCTACTTCTACCGCCCTTAACGCTCTCCTCAGGGAAATCATTGATACTATTGAAAATGGTTCTTACCCTGTGGGTATTTTCTTTGACGTAAGTAAAGCTTTTGACTGTGTTTGTCATAATACTCTCTTAAATAAACTACCTGCTTACGGTATCAAAGGGAAAACCTTAGATTGGATAGAGTCATTCTTGCTAGACCGAACGCAATATGCTAATACCTCGTACAAGAGTAACAACTTCATTAGTATTTTTGTATCAGAGATTTTACGTTATGATGTGGGAGTTCCTCAAGGTTCCATTTTGGGACCAGTACTGTTCTTACTTTACCTTAATGATTTGTCCCTAAATATTGACAAAGCGTCCATTACTATGTATGCAGACGGTTTTGCCTTGGTAATTGCCGACATAGATGCTCACAGGTTGGGTAGTATTTGCAATGGTTTATTGGAAAACGCATCATTATGGTTTGGAATCAATAAACTTTATGTCAATGAAAATAAAAGTTCTTACTTACGATTTCATCCTTACCAGCTTCTGCCTACACATGACTTTTACTTAAATCTCTAACTCTTTAGCAGATCCGAACAAATTAAATTTTTGGGAGTTTGGGTTGATGAACATTTGAGTTGGAAAGTACATTGTGAGCAGTTGCTTCTCACGTTAAATACTTTGTGTTTTTTAATCCGTAACTTAAAATCAGTGTTAACTCGCCAGCAGTTACTTAATGTATATCATGCCTATGTTTGTAGTAGCTTAGCTATGGAATTATATTTTGGGGCAATTCAGTCCGGGCTAAAGACATTTTCATCTGTCGGAAACGATGATTCGTTGTTTAATTGGTTTAAAAGCTTTCAAGTCTTGTCAACAAGTTTTCATTCGTTATAAATTATTAACTTTACTTTGCATCTTAATTCTTAACCTTGCACTTCATACCTATGACAATATTAAAAAATTTCAACTTAACAAAGACATACACGACTATTTTACTGGATGTAGAAATGACTTAGAGCTGTCCAAGTCTAGATTAACTTTATTTCAGCAGTCTCCAGAGGTTCTGCCATTAAAGTATACAACAAACTCCCGAAACATTTGAAAAATCTTCCACGGAATGGGTTTTTTATTCCCTACATGAGTTTTTAATTCATAAATTCACTTAATAATATTTTATAATTATTCCGTATAATCATCACTTTTATTTTTAATCGTATTTTACTCTTACTTTTGTTGCTGTACTTTTATTATGACCGCTGTTACATTACTATTATTACCTCTACGATAATTACAATCGGTATTACTTTCACTTTGTTTTTTTATCATTAGTACTATTGTCATGTGTTATCATTCTTTGACGTTTCCTATACCTCTGTAGTCTTTGGCAATAAAGTCTATTTTACTTTGCTTATTACAGGTGTATCAAAAAAAAAGTAAATTTTGTTTGGGTGTTAACTACACGACATATAAAGCACAAACCCACCGAAACCGGATTTCATCATTCAAAAATAAAAAGTAAAATTTAGAGTCAAAAATTCTTTAGTCCGGGCCTGATGTAAGGAAACGTCATATTAAGCACCCGCTAAACGTGGTATTATGTATAAATACATTGCACTCATTTAGTATTATTCTTAATGGTATGCCGGAAGTTCATTTAACGTCATTCTGAATAAATAAAGGCTCTTGTAAAAATATCAAAACTGAGGCATTTTAATTTTTTTGTTTTTATAAAATAAACATTCCTTTTTTGTTAAGAACATTCTATGTAAGTCTACAAAGTATTATTTTTAATATCCTGTTAAGACGTTCGAGTTTTACCGGATTTGCGACTTCAGTAGTTACAAAAAACGGAAATTTTTTTTCTTTTGCTTTGTCGAACCGAGAGTTAGTTGTTAATAAACGGTACCACATGAATCTGAGTTATTTCTTTTGATTTATTTATTATATAACGCAAATTGAATTGACCCGAATTACACAGAAATAAATGTAGATACAGAAAATTTGCAAACACGCCTTTTGACTATGATGTCGCGCGAAAATGAATCTATACATTCCCGCACTTTTGCCGATGCATCAAGCTTCGATTTTCTTTATATGAAATCATGATGGTCCTGAAAAGGATCGTTTTTCGAGACGGGAAGAATTTAAATAAAATGTTCGAAGTGGCTTGCACTTCAAGCGGCGATCCACACAAAACTAACAGCGGTAATGGCTGAATGATAGTGGTATGTGGGGGTATACTCGGCGCAGCATTTAGGTTGGACACAGGTGCGGCTCTAGCCCACGGCATTTATAAAATATTTTTTTCTCGTTAATGCTTACAGATAGACCCCCTGTGCATTAAGACTTTGATTGTTGACTTTTGATTGTATATGATTACAGCTGCTACATATTATTATATTTACCTCTATATCTGATGCGCCCTGTATATAACACACATACATTGATTTTCTCCGCACAAGATTTGTATGTTAAATTACTAGATAATTATATTTTTGTGGTAAATATTTCTAATATGGTATCTTCTTTCTTTTTTACATTAAAACCTATTCACGGGATAACTTTAATATTATTCTATAAGAAAATCACTTTTACATCATCTGTATCTTCGCACAGGTACTTAATAACATCTATTGAAGTTGCATGTAAGTATGTACCTCTTCTACAGTTTGAGAGATTAATTAGATTGTATCTGAAGAAAATAATCACCTCCATTATTCTAATTAATACATCGAGAGACAAAACAAGTAATAAAACTAAGAAGAAACCATCTGAACCTTATCATAAAATAAAACAGCAGCTAAATCAATAAATCGATTCTGAAACAGAAGGCCAAATTACGTGAACACTCAAAACGTATTTCCGAAAAAAAAAAATCCATAAAAAAACCGATTAATTAAAATTAAACGATTCAATAAATCCTAACCACTCGATAGCCGTACAAAATCAAGTCAATTAATTTATCAAACGAGATAAATTGAACGTTTATCCGAATGCCCTCCTCAATAAAATCTTACTTAACAGGCGAGTTTATCCTCATTTATGTGTCCCCGACAGACGACATATTTAACAATGTAACAACCATAAATGACAATCATACTACGGCATCATTGTATAATAAAAGTCTCTTATAAAATTTATCTGTAGAAAACATCCTTTACAAATATAGACAACAAGTATGAGGCCGCTAACGTATAACCCATCTAAGTTATGTATTGCTCCTGTTTTGTTCGGAATATGGGTATCTGACATTCCGATGACACATAGAGGCCTGTTGAACACCTGCACGAGATGTGGTTTCATTTAGTACTAACTAACGTCTCCCAGCATAACGTGCACCAATTTAGTTCCCTTTTATAAATTCTTTTTATTCCTAGGAGCGATTCTTTAAAATAATAAAATTAGTTACCTCTTATTGATGTAACGGCACGCTTTCAACTATCATTTGTGTGAGTCATAAAGTTCTAGGAATACTTAAACCGAATTTTTCAAGGCTATTGCCGCCTTCAGAACGTACACATGCATGCGTTTAGGGAACGATTATCGTTGAAGTAAAGAAGGTGAAAAGAAAATTAAGCTTAAACAAGATTTAACAGTCAATTTCTGCCGGTGAAGAGCAGTTGTACGGCTGTTGGGTCCAACAAGTCAAATTAATTTTTATCTTAATATGTATAAAAAAATTGGAATAACGAAAGAAACAGAATGCAAGAGGAGATGAAAAGGTTTCACTTGGAAATGTGTGAACTTAAGCACCGAGATGTAGTAAATAAAACTACAGCGAAAGGAAATTAGAACCTAAATATCCCAAAACCTGAAAAATATATACAGCATGCTTCTTAAGTGATATTACAAATTTGTAAGACTGACATAGATTACTAAACTAAGTTCAATTGTGGTATTTTCTTGTTCTTGACTGATAGATAGAAAGATAAATAAATAGATAGATATTTTACGTGTTGTGCAGTATATAGTATATACTAACAAGGTGTCATAACATAAATGATAAGTCAAGACAAGAGGATGATAATTGAACTCAACATATCAAACATTATAAATCATCTGTCAAAAACTTATCACCATTTATTCTAAGTTTGTTTTTATTGTCCAGAACTAGAATTTTTGTAAAACGTTTGTAATTGAAAGCGTAGTTTCTTCCGAAGTTGAACCTGATATTAGAATATTGAAATAATCTGCGTAGCACGTATGCAAATCATTTATAAACACAATAAAAAGTGTTGGATCAAGAATGGAACCCTGAGGAACTCCAGCAGTTACACAACTGGGACGGACTTCGGACGTGATTGCACGTGATTACTTAAATTCGATGAAAACAGCTCAAGTACAACACCTCTAATTCCATACCTTTCTAATTTCTTCAAGAGTAGCGAGCAATTAATAGAGTCAAAGGTTTTGGTTATGTCAATAAATAGTTCGCGTATATATTTTTTTATTGTTAAGAGCTAAAATTACTTTATTAATAATTTCTGTAGTGTCAACGCTTTTTCAAGAATCCGTGTTGAAAGGAGCCCATCATCAGTAGAAACTTAATTATTCTGTTGTTAATGACGCTTTCATAAATTTTCGAAAACGCTGGCAGCAAACTGATAATTAGCCACGTCGTTTCGGGTCATCCTTTTTAAATGACGGCTTTACAAAGTTAAATTAATAAGAACACTAACAGATCCAAAATAAAGTCCTTAATATCTTTCAAAATGGAGGTTGAGATACCATCACACCCCACATGTCGTTGAACATTTTAATTTGAACACAATATCTGATATTGCATACTTAGTAATAAGGATCAAAAAGTAGCAATCTTATTAAAAGAATGTTGTCTCCAGAAACTATAATTTATTATATAACTCCACGATTTGCAAGAATATGCAAGTTTTTTACAGTATGACTTAACGAAATTAATTGTTAACAAAAATTGTTACGGAAATATATAAAAACAAACATATTTTAATGAATTCAGATTTAAGACCCTTAACTTCTTGTCTTTATAGTTTATTAAGTAGAAGTAGTTGATCAGATGGACTTAGGATTAGTGACTAGTTAAGCATAACGGCAGTCAACCATAACTGTGATTATTGTACCATAACCTTTTTTTAGGTATAAATTAGGGTAGTTTTTGTGGAGTTTTTCAGTTCAGTGTTTCTGATGATGATAGCTTTGCTATTGAACGTAGGTACGTTTAGTGCAGTTTGTGGTGAGGGGTCTAGGAGAAGTTTGCAGTATTACCAGTGCCACAGTTTGCCACTGAGTGTTTTTATCATCGTTTTATTTATTTATTTATATTTGCTTTCATATATTCATAATTGAAGATTATTGCCAAGAGTCTGTGTAAATTAGACCTTCTTTTGTAGCTTATTATTATTTAGTTTGAAAAGAATAAAGCATAAAAACATTCCACCTCCACTGTAATGAGTAGTAGAGTGTAGTTTGCGAGAATTAGAGGTCACCGGAGAAAGTTCGCCTGCGATGACCTTCAAAACCTTTCTACTTATGTAGTTTCCGATTTTTTCATCTTCTGACTATTACAAGTAAAATCTGGTTGATGATGGTTTGCTAAATCCAAAATCGCTCCCGCAAAGATTGTCGAAAATAATAAATTAATTAGGGAGTGATAATAAAACCAAAGGGTAAAGAACTCATTCAAAGCCTAAATGTACTTATTTGCTACACTGAGAAAAATGGGCTAAGTAAACTGTTTACTTGATAAAAAATTATTTACAATAGATAAAGTTTTACTTGGAACTATTCTCGTTAATTAATACCTGCAACTAAACCTAGTTTCCTGAATGCAAGTTGTTACTGTAAATAGTGCTTTTATTAACGGCTATTGCACAGCGTACCTGACGAATTTGTGCTAAGTAACGTATTACTTATGACTGCAGCACATGGTTAGTAGAAGTAACAACAATGCTGATTGCTATTAAACTCATGCATTTTCTTAAATATGTAACAACTTGCCACAACTATATTTATTTGAGTTTTGCTGCCATCCCGTGATTGTTTTATTATTCCTGATTGGCTAATGCGGCGGAGTAATAAGTCAAGTAAGAGACGGACGTGTGAAAAGGTCGTCGAAAAAGAGTGGCCAAGGAGTACGGCCATTGTAGGCCAGTTGGAACGCAAATATATTAAAAATACCGGGTGGGTTAACTCAAGGCCCCATCCGTATAAAGAATCCCAGCGAAAGAAGAAGTACCGAGTCTATAAACAATCGGATGTTTCAAGATTGCAGTTTTAAACCACGTGGTGGGATATTTGAATTCCCCATCATTGTGACGATATCTGCGCCCGCTGGTGAAGTAAAGTGTGGATGCCGTCGCTAGTGATCCGACAGTCCAAGTGCCATCTGCAGTGAGGGATACCGCGACGAAGAAGCCGTTTTCGAGGCGATCACCGGACATAACCGCCACGTACGCCGACAGAGGATCAACTCGCCGAGACAACGTCCAGTGCAAAGAACCAACAGAAACTGCAAGTTCACCACTAGGTATATTATCTCTTTGCTTTTATTAGTTGTAATTTCAAAGCCATATTTCTCTTTGTCCTTTGTTTAGATTCCAAAGTTTCAATAACTAAATAACGTTTCAAGGGGCCCCATTTACCTTATCTTTTATTATTGCTTTGTTCATTTTTTCATTATTAAGGAATATATTTTATGAGTCATTACGTTGTAAATTGTTTTAAAAAAAAACAGTTGTTAAAGTGAAACCAATATCTTTCATTCATATCAGGTAATCACTGTATTTGTCCTAAACAAAATAAAACTATTACTAATAATATTACTTTTTATTTAAATTATATAGTTGAACAACAAATGTAAGGTAAGTATATTGTATATTTATAGCAAACCATTACCTTTTATATATCAGGTATTTAGTGAACGTGCATTAATGATACTGTTTCCTTATCACAAGTAATCCAAATAGCTTGCATTAATTGAGGCTAATAATGAAAGTGTGATAGCCATTATAGAATAGTTCACTCATAACAATACATCTACTTGACATGAGTAAATCTTTTACTTACCGTAACTGCATATATTCTTTGGTTTTCTACTTCAGTTTAATTATCAAAAATAAAATATTTTATGGAATTAACTTGCGCCAGACAGTATAACAACACTTTTAATATCTATAACAGAACTCTGGATTTAATAATTTCTAATGTGGGATATGATTTTGTGGTTTCTCATTGTGACAGTCCCCTAGTTACTGAAGATCTTTTCCATCCAGCTCTTGAATTCATGTTTCCATATTTTTGCCCTTCTGAACTCCCTCTTTTTCCAAGTTCTAACAGAATGCAATATAATTTCCAGCGTGCTGACTTTGTAGGATTGTATAATTCTATTTCGGCAGTTGATTGGTCCTTCTTTACTCACATTAATGACGTAGACACTGCTCTCACTCAATTTTATGGCGTTTTGCACGATCTTGTTAATCGATTTGTGCCACAAAACTGTCAAATTAAATCCCGTTATCCTCCCTGGTTTACTTCAGTTATTAAGTCTAATTTGAGAGATAAAAAGTATTGTCACAGGAAATGGATAAGCACTAAGAATGCATATTATTACACCGAATTTAAACGATTAAGGAAATTATGTAAAATCCAGATTGCTGCTTCCTATAATGATTATGTCACCAACATTGAACGCAACATCAGGGATTGCCCGTCCAATTCGTGGAAATTTCTTAATGCCAAGAAGGGGTCAACGAGAATTCCTGGAGAGCTGCGTGATTCTTTGGGAAACGTGTACAGGGACCCCGGTGATATGGTTAACGCTTTTGCCGATACATTCTCTGCAGTATACACACCTACTGTAGCGCAGGATTGCCAGAACCACCAGGGAGGCACCGTACCGATGAACATTCTTCCAGCAACTGAAGAGGAACTTGTACAAATAATGTCAAGCTTGCCTAATAAGTTAACTACCTGATTCCCAGTTTCCTTATTCGCGATTGCCGTTTTGTTTTTGCTTATCCTTTGAAAATTATTATTAACTTGTCTATTCGATCTGGTGTTTTCCCTTCCCTATGGAAACGTGCTAAAGTTTGCCCTATATTCAAAAAGGATGATTCAACACTTCTTTCAAATTATAGACCCATTTCTATAATATCTAACTTTGCGAAGATTTATGAAAAATATCTTTATACTTCCATTTATAACAATGTGCGTGTGCATTTGTCTTCTGATCAGCATGGCTTTATTCCTGGTCGCTCCACTATTACTAATTTGGCTTGCATTAGTCAAGAGATAGGCGAGGTTCTTAATAGACGTGGACAATTAGATGTTATTTATACTGACTTCTCACGAGTCTTTGATACTATAGACCATCAAATTCTACTACTTAAAATAAGTTCTTTTGGTTTTGTTCCTCCAGTTATTAAACTCCTCGATTCTTATTTGAGTGAACGCAGATGTTACGTTTTTTACAATGGTTTCTCTTCCTACGAGTTCATTCCCAGCTCTGGAGTTCCTCAAGGCTCCAATTTAGGTCCTCTTCTATTCAACCTATTTATCAATGATTTACTACTTTTTCTTTCCTGCTCTGTTCTTGCCTATGCTGATGACGTTAAACTTTATCATCAAATTAGCTCAGAAAATGACTCGCTTATCCTACAATCTAACCTTGATAAACTGGTAGCTTGGTGTCATCGATATAAGCTACATGTTAATATTAATAAATGTTACATATCGTCTTTCACTCGTATAGCATCACCTTTAACTTTTTCGTATCATATCGGTGACATCTGTCTTCAAAGAAAATCAGTTATTGCGGATTTGGGTGTTTTGTTCGATACCACATTCTCGTTTAAACATCATATCGCTAAGATTTGTTCCGAATCTTCAAAATCTTTGGGTTTTATAATGCGTATCTCTAAGAATTTCCAGGATATACACACGATCAAAACTTTATATAACTCCTTTGTTCTTTCCAAACTTGAATACGCAGCGTTAATATGGTATCCTATCTATGCTAGTGAATATCTACAACTCGATCGTATCCATCGTAAATTCTTAAAATTTTTATCCTACAAACTGGATGGTGTCTATCCCCCAAGAGGTGTCCCTTCTACTGACCTCTTTACGCGTCATAATATGTCGTCATTAACTTTGAGACGTGATTCATTGTGCCTAAAATTTTTACATAAACTGTTAAACAATACCACAGATTGTCCTTTCCTCCTACAACGCATACCCTTCCTTGTTCCTCGTATCCCCTCTAGAAATCAGTGCTGTTACCGTATACCGACTGCTAGGACCAACTGTTTGCGAAGAACACCAATTTCTATTTTTTGCTCCATTGGAAATAAATCTTAATTTCTTGTTATCTTGATATTCTTCTGTTTTGTATTGTATTCAGTCATTTCATATTATTCTTTGTTATTATTATTATTTTTTTTTTTTATTTCATCTTTGCATGCAATATAACTTCACATGTTACCTCAATCTCATCTTACTTGTTCATTTATTATTTAAATTACCATTGTTTTTTTTTGTCCTGTATTAGGTTGTAACCTGTTGGGGCAATAAAGTTATATTATTATTATTATTACTATCATTATTATTATTATCATAAGTAACTTCATAAGTTACCGGTATGAAGCAGACCGTAAGTAACTTAGATTGCTTGTTGTTAGTATCAGCGTTTAGGATCTCTTTTTTACTAGTGCTAAGTAATCTGTGCTTTTGTCCCCTATCCAGCTGAACTTTTTACTTACGATAATTGTATTTTTATTTATGATTATTAAATTTTTTTCTCAGAGTAGTTTAGGCAATAAGTAAATTTAGACTCTGATTGAGTTTTTTTACCCTTTGGTTTTATTATCATTAGATAGCACTCAATTTGGACATAAACATGTACCATGTAATTAGGAAGTATTACATATTTTATGCGTTCATATTTGTTTTAATAAATATTGACAAAAGTTTTTCTAATTCCCCGCTGCTAAATTCCGGAACAAATAGAACCGTTTCCCATTTTCTGTCCACTATTCCCTTTGTTATATTTTTGCCGCACAAAAACAAGTTTTTTGTTTGGTCTACCTCCTACAGGGGATGTAAACATAAAGGCCGGCGAACGTTCGTTCCAGTTCTATTAAAGTTGTAACATGGGCGCGCTGCACTCGGAAATTTCCGCTTTCCCCGTGTGGGAACAAGAAATTTTATTAGCGCTGGTAAACAATTAACTTTATCTGGCGAGCAAAAAGCGAAAGATTTTCCAGTCGGAATGATCGCCCAAGGCCGAACAGCATATACTTTTTATCTGCAGCGGCAATTTCCAAATAACGTCAAGAATTATATTCTAATTAAACTTCACGAACTCCCAGTTGGGTTGAAAGTGCCGCGCTCCATGTATGACACAAGCGTGATTCTAACTAACTAGCTAACGTACTAATACACGTACAAACACACACACACACAAACATATACAGAGGAGTCGTCGCGTCGACTCCAACACGTGACCCTTTACCAGATATTCCCTATGCTCCATCTTCCTCATATCAACTCTGACAGGAGTGGGAATACGCCGCTACCGTTCTCATATATATATATCTGCTCGTATAATTTGAACGTTTAAATTATACACTTCACGTAAGTTTGCAGTTTAATCCGGCAACTTTTAATTAACTTTTTCCTAAAGTAAACCGAAATCTCCCCGAATTAATAAATTTATTATCGAACGAAATTATATGGCCAAGCGGAGCGAGGTGCGGTGGAAACTTTCAAGTTGAAATAGTTCCAGACGATAATGGCTCAAGTTGAGTAGTGGAGAAGTTCAAATGGAGAAGGAGGAATGCCGGTAGTCGGTAACATATAGACACTGTAATGTCGGAAAGGTCTCTAAAAACCCCGAGTTACATTCTTTGAAGAATTAGTTTCAAGAAGTAGAATTGCCCAGAGAAATGTAACAGTTTAATTAAAGTAAACGCATATGCTGTGGTGTTTTACGAAACAGCTTATCTAAGTTGTATCAACTAGAAGCTGAGAACTCCTGCTCAAAATTAACACTAGGATTTCTTATGCATTTGTTGGTTAATTTTGTCCTAGGATATATAAATGAACAGAGGCAACTAAGGAATACTACAGTGAAAAATATTTACTTTTATTTAAAGTTAGTTTAGAATTAAACAAAATACTTATATATAGAACTATACTTCCGTAAGAGGACCACTGATTTGGCGATTTATATGCATATTAGCTGAAAAAGCATGTGTTCCTGAGTGTAAAATAGCTACTTCTGCATCAGTGAAGCAGTGTTCCCGGAATCTTGGAAGCTCGCTGTGGTGTGTCCCTTGCCTAAAGGTGGTCATCCTACGCAGTTGAAGGACTTGCGACCTATTAGCCTCTTGCCTGTGATGTCAAAAATTTTTGAGAAAGTAGTTGCATATCAACTTAAAGATTTCCTTAATAGTGTTAATGTTTTACCCTTTACTCAGTCTGGATTTCGCAGGGGTCACAGCTGTGAGACTGCTTTATTGTCTGTTACGGATGACCTAATATCTGCTACGGACCAGGGCCTTGTGTCATGTCTTATATTATTGGATTACACGAAAGCATTTGACACAATTAACCATAGTATCCTCTCATCTGTGCTAAAGCATATTGGCTTGTCTGGTGGTGCGGTGTCACTTCTTGATAGTTATCTTAATAATCGTAGACAAATGGTGAGGCTTAACGGTGTTACTTCTAGTTGCCTCACACTCTCGCAGGGAGTTCCTCAGGGATCAATTCTGAGACCCATTTTATTTACAGTATATACTCATAAATTGTTGTCCTGTGTGAAGAACTGTCAATATCATGTCTATGCGGACGATACACAGTTATATTGTTCTTTTTACCATCGAATTGGAGAACTGCTGTGAATAATATCAATGATGACCTCGCTCGTTTATACACTGCTTCTGTTGAACACTGTCTTCAGATAAATCCTATTAAATCCCAAGTAACGTTGTTTGGATCAAAAAAAAGTTGTCGCAATTTAAGCAATGTATTAGATATTAGGGTTCACAATTTGCGTCTACCTATTGTTGATAGAGTTAAAAATTTAGGGGTTTATCTGGATAATTCCTTTCGATATAGAGATCAAATATGTAAGTATATACAGATTGCATATATAAACTTGAAGAGATTATATCCTCTAAGATTTGTCTTGAATTCTACCATAAAGAAGAACTTATGTGATGTTTTTGTTTTGTCACATTCTAACTACTGTTCTTCAGTGTTCCATAGTGCGTTGGATAGCTTTACTGCGGGTAGAATCCAGAAAGTGCAGAATGCATGTCTGAGGTTTGTGTTCAATCTGCGTAAGTTTGATCATGTATCTCATAAATTGCCTGAGGCCGAATGGCTGAACATGTACTATCGTAGGGAATTTTTTATGATGTGTCTCTTCCATAAAATTATGAGGTATAAATCACCACCATATCTCTATAACAAAATAAGATTTAGGTGTGATATCCATAATCTTAAGACCCGGTTTCGAGGTCTGATATCTCCGCCACTTGCCAGATCCGCTTTGGGTCAGAGATCGTTTACTTATGCATTTTATTCGAAATATAATCAAGTTCCACCTGATCTTAAATCTTTGGGCCTTACAACATTTAGGCACAGAATTAAACGAAGTTTGATGAGTGATATGACTATTGATGCACGTCGGTAGTTACATTATATACTGCAACATATGGCAATGTACTAATTTCTCTTAATTTTGTGCGTGACTTATGTGTCTACAACATCTACATTATCGATTTTAGGGTAGGCATCTCATTTTCTTTTACACTATTATTTTTATAAGGAAGGTTAATACAGCAGTTGTTTTTACTGAAATTCGCCTTCCGGTTGCTACAATTACTAGTTTATTTTTATCATTGTTTTCTTTTTTATATTGTATTGTATAGCAATAAAGTCAATTATTATTATTATTATTATTATTATTATTCATTTTTTGAGCAACTGGGAAGAAAGTACTAAAAGCAGTGCTAGAAAAGTGCTATTTCGACGTTATGTGCGAGGCGTTTTTGACGGATTTCACATGTAGTAGCTATGATGTGGAAGGAAAAGTTAAGTCTAAAATTTAGACATACCAGACGCAAAGTCCAAATGAACTAGATTGAATTGTGACAGCAATTGTCAGTTTAGCCATTACAATTAATTTTCCTCTAAATCCTCCTCTTCTTTACGGTGCGTAGGCTTATTCGTAGAGATGTTTTGCCTATTAGTGCCGCCGAAATAAAATAAATGAAATAGGTTTCTTTTAACGTGAAGACCTAATTCTGACTATTACATCCGTCCAGGAAATGTTGATGGAGAAGAGCATAATGTAATCATCAATGACACTGCTTGGGTAAGTGTACACAAAATATAGTCCATATTCAATTTTATGATCACATTTCAGTGTCTACTGAAGTTTCGATGTACACACATGCTTGCAAAGAGAGACACCCTCGAATAAGACATGGGAACACTCCTTTTACGGGAAAATTGAATTGGCATGGAAGTTGTATGGTGATTGTTATTACGATAGCAGAAACAGGTCAGACAAATTTACCATCCCAGAAAAAACAATATTCAAGTGGAGGTTTTGCTGAAGAAATACTTCTGTAAAGCGCGTTGGCTTATAAGTAATGCAACATTAACTGAAAAGATTCCAATTCTCTCTGAAATTCCTTTAATCTTGCAAAAAAATATTTATCTTTGTTTACTATAGTGTATCTGAGATTTATGCACGTGGGAACATGCATAACACTAAAATACCTTTGCGTAAAAAAGCACTCAGCTTGAATAGACACGCTTGCATTTTCCGCTAAAAGCCAAAAGTTTTTTTAAATCAATGTATATATTCTTTCGTATCTACGCAAATAAATTAAAACTCCGGGTTTTTTTATTTAAAGTAAAGTTAATATAATAATAGCAATATCATATGTGAATATGTATTGTTTTAACTTAGACAGAAGTTATACAGATATTATAAAAAAAATCAATCAAACCTAAAGTGCATTCCATTTAATTATCAATATTAGAGAGTAGAGTTTAAATTTTGAATAGAAATTTATGTATTTTGTCTCGAAATTTACACATATAAATATAATGGTGAAGTAAAAATATTTACTTGTTTGAACCAAAACTTCTAAAGAGCAAAGTTGTTCCATAACTGTAACTTATGAGTTACACATTTACTGAACAATTTCGGTTAAAGAACTTTCGTCCCGAGTTCCTCTATATTTTGCAAAATATGAGCAAAACCGGAAGATTTTAAACAGATACGCATTATTACACTAATTTCGGTGGATTTAATACAGCCACAATGTTTATCAGGGACTGAATAAACTTATGAATGCAGTAAGTTTATGTACAATATCACATAAACCGCCATCTTTGACAAAAAGTTTAATATACGAGCGGGTGCATATTTCCAGTAAACAGAGTCGCGATTATAAAACTCCAGCGCATAAAATTAGACCGTTATCTCTACGTAAACGTTAAGTTTATTACCGCACTAAAGTTAATGCAAGTTTAATACGGGTCATGAACGATCAATATTGATTTAGTTAAGTCTTTAAACGACCTCTATGTTGTTAGTCATCAAATTACTCTGCATACCGTATACAAGCTAGCGTATACTATATGCAGAGTAATTGATAGTAGGTATATGCTTGCAGGAAATGGGTAAATATACGGAATGTAATATATATCTTCCTAGTGCTAGTTTGTAGCAAATCTTATTAGTAAATACGTGCATATATAAGAACATTGTCTGTACTCTCATCTCGATCACAGAAGTACTGTTATTTATTTTATTCTTAAGAGTATCCAATTTTAATTCATTTTGTAGAATCTCAGTCTCTTACAATTGATCTCATATCTTTTCTCAGTTTGTAAATTTTTGACAGACCACACATTTTAGGAACTGTCGAATTTGGAATAGATTTTGTAATTTAAACTCGCATACCTAGATAAAATTAGGGCAATTCTTTCTTATTAATCTCTTTGATTCCTTTCGTTATTGTTGGTAAAGAGATTTTTTTGAAGGTTTATACAGTCCGGTAGAAAGTAAATTGTCTACGCCCACGAAATACAAATAAGATTTGTACTTGCAGAAACACAATGAATATTTCCATAGAATTTGGTTGAGGTACGTATATGATATCTCTATGGTTTTCGACACTACTATATCAATCATCGTAGATATCGTCACAAAATTAAACACGAACTTCCACAGTATTAAATTTACTATAGAATATGAGATGAACAATCTAGAAATCTTTTACATTTTACCTGAAAATATGCAATCGACTTAGTTTTAAATAAATAAGACGGCAGCTAATTGACCAACTTGTTTGGAAAAATTGAAAAATTTACACAATGAGGCTCCTGGAATATGTAATGTATGTATGTAAGTAAAAGGGTGGTGTTACACTGCGACCTAAAAGATCTATTGTATTCCCTATTCTTGCTGCTTTACAGCTGGCCTTCCAGTCCTATTCCTTTTAGAAAGTGTAGGAAGTCAGCCCCAGTCTAGGTAAGTTTCCCTCTTCGATTTCACATGCTCCCAGGTGCAACGCCCTCGAGTTGCACAGTGCTACGCAGTTTGAGAGGAGATGGATGGGTGTTTCATCCTGTTCCCCACAGAATCTGCATTCAGGATCTTTTTCCAATCCAAGCTTAGTCAGGTGTCCTTTCAGTCTACAATGACCTGAAAGTATTCCTGTTAAAATGCGAACTTTGTTCTTACTCAGGTTGATGCATTCTGTAAACCTCTTCTGGTTATAAGTTCCCAGAAGAATTTTACTTTGCCTCATTCCCTGCAGATTTTCCCAATAACTGGATTTTCTCTGCTCCATTTCCATTTTTAGTTTCTTCAGTATTGTACTGCTACTTAACCCGCAGAAGGGTTCAGGCCCTACAAAGGGCATTCCAGCCCCTTTTTTGCGAGGTTATCCGTTATTTCGTTTCCTTCCACTCCTGTGTGACCCGGAACCCACAGGAGGGTTACTTTATTTCTTTTGCCTAGCTCATTTAGTTTCCCTAGGCATTCCCAGACCATCTTGGAGCTGATTTCATATGAGCTCAGCGCCTTGATGGCTGCTTGACTATCAGACATGATGATAATCTCCTGCTTCCTATAGTTCCTATCCATATTGAACTGAACACATCTTCCAATAGCGTGTATTTCCGCCTGAAATATACTTGGGTATTTTCCCAAGCTTTCGAAATATGTAGTTCTATGCCCATATATTCCTATTCCAGTTCCTTCTGCCGTTTTGGAGCCATCAGTATACCATTTGATGGCATTTCTATTCAAGTTCAAGATGGTGTTATGATCCCACTCGCTCCTGTTACTTAGCTTTGTGGTGAATTCCTTCACAAAGCTAATTTTTTTAACATATCATCCCGGGGCATATCCCAGGTTTGATCACCGTCGGGAGATTGAGGCCTATGCCTAATCATTCCTTCCTTGACCATTCTTAGTGCGGTTCTTTTCGCCACGCCCTCTATTACAATGTGGAGGGGGGCAAGATCCAATACTACTTCGATAGCTGCTGTTGGGCAGGTTCTCATAGCCCCCGTTATGCGTACACATGCTAATCTTTGCACTTTCGAGAGATTAATTCTTGCGGTGGCCAGATTAGTTCTTTTGCTCCATGCTACTGATGCATAAGTGATGATTGGTCTCACTATCGCTGTATACATTCAAAGCAGTATTTTTGGGTTGCATCCCCAATTTTTTCCTGCAAAGTTTCTGCAGACCATCAGAGCTCTTTTGGCCTTGTTGGTTACTTCAACTTCATATTTGTTCCATAGAAGTTTATTGTCTAGGGTAAGGCCTAGATATTTAACTTCCGCTCTCCAGTCTATATTTTGCCCATCCAGTTTTATGGTTCTAAGATTGGATTTTCGTTTCCTGGTAAATGCTAGTAGGTTGTTAACATTGAGTCCCATCGATTGACACCATCTTCTCGTGAAGTTCAATCCTCTTTGAACTATGTCACAGAGGGTATTCTCAAATTTGCCTCTTGCGTATAGGACAATATCATCAGCATACCCTTGACAAGATATGCCTAGATTCGTCAGTCCGCATAAGAGTTCATCTACTATTAGGCTCCACATAAGTGGGGATGTAACTCCCCCCTGTGGGCATCCTCTGGTCGTGCTAACCGAGATGGTCTTATGTCCCACCTCCGCCTCCACCGACCTGGTAGACAGTAGTAGCAACATCCATCTAGAAGTCACGCCGTCTACCCCCCTATTAATTAATGCTTTTTTGACAGACTCGTGTGGAGTGTTGTCAAAAGCACCCTCTATGTCTAGAAAGGCACACACTACGGTTTCCTTATTCGTCAGGGCATCTTGGATTTGGTCCGTCAGCTCCACTAATGCAGTCTCAGTGGATTTGCCTGTTTGATAGGCGTGCTGCTCCTGGAATATATGAGTTACCCAAAATCCACAAAGACAATCGACCATTAAGGTCCATTGTTAGTTGAGTTAATTCACCGACTTATCAACTCTCTAAATATTTTAGTCCCATTTGAATTTATCTCAGAGATTTTGTTCAACTTTTTTCTTTGATTGGGTAGAAAAACTTAGAGATGTGGTTGTTTCGCCTAATTATTCCCAATATTCCTAAAGATTTTTAAAATCAAAAATGGTTTAAAAATATAAAACAACATATTGATATTCCCCAAGACGTATCCTTAGTGGATGACACTCTTTTTAACTATACTTGCCGAAATTAACCCATAGCTAATGATGGCACTATGTCTCCTAGGCCCTCATTGAATTTCAGAGAAAGATCTTCTACGTCACACGAAGTAACTAGTGCGAAATGGAAGTGTTCAATTAAATCCTTATATTTTAAATATGGACTTTCGTTTTGGGTAGCTAAAGTGTTATTGGAAATTACCTTTGATAGTACATAGTGAAATAACATTAATTTTGTTCCGTATGTTTTCGCCAATCGACCCCTCTATACTTTATAAATTAATAAACAGTGATTCTAAGTGTTGGAGCGATTCAGTTTCCTAGAAACTTTATCGTTTTTATTACGCTTGAGAAATGTTTATTAATAAATTTTAAATACTCGATTAAATCTTTTTTTATCATTAATGATTGGACTGCTGTAATACTGGAAGCATCTAGTTTTAACTTTAATATAAAAGGTTTTAAAATACGAAAGTGTTGGACATAAAAGAAATGCGGCAACCTTGTCCTCCATCGTGTTAATACGATTCTGGCGGAAAAGTTTGTAATAGCAATTTCTATGTCAGTTTGTCCAGTGTACTACTGTCAGTTTTCGTTTCCAATGACTTGTTTCGTACTGTTTGGTATTATGAAATAAAGATATATTATTATTAAAAAAAAAAAAAGCGATATTCGGGCGCATTTGTTTGTATAACTTCATCCTAGTTGGTGTTTTCAATACGATAGAAGTATAAATTGGATGAGTATCAAGTGCATAAATTAAACTTTTGGCCAACATTACAATGTGAAAATCTGGACGTCATAACTGATTGGAGGTTAAAGGAAGAGCATCTTACGATGATTTAGCCTTTTTGGCATATATGAGTTTGATATGTATATACATAGGTATAATTTGCATAATGCCAATAAATTGATATTATTATTATTATTATTATTATTATCTTTCTAAATGAGTTAATTAATGAATTAACATCGGGAATAAGTTCAGAAATGCGATATACTCCATGCCCAACACGTGGTAGATGTAACATGGAACTTTGGACATTTTTTAACACTACACTCGCAGAATCTAAGAGCAAGAGCAGAACTTTTGAGCAGTCGTCACCAGCTACATTTGTTAATGGCAATGTCGGTAATATCGTTTGCAGTGACATGCAATCTCATTTTTGTTACTACTACTACAATGACATTGGAGGATTTTCTGGATACAATGTGTCAACCATTACATTAATAACGCATCTTCCTTTAATGTCCATCGTTTCATCTGCGCTTATCCAGAGATAATTTTTACCTAGTTTTGACCTGAAAACAATAAATTATGTTTTGTCGAATTGCTTAGGTACATAATATTTTCTAATAGTTGATAGATGGGAAATATATTTTTTAAGAAATCCACAGAAAAGTGGATTCTCTCATTTACTTAATGGGATATTGGCACCAAGACAAACTATGAATCCTAATTTGAATAGTAATCCTAAAAATGAATCCTCCTAATGAAGAAGGCAAGGAAAGACAACAGATAACGGGGAATATGAGATTAGGGAGAAGGAAATAGGGAAAAGGGAATGGGGAAAACGGAATAGGGAAATAGTAGTAGGGAAAAGGGATAACGAAAAAGAGAAAAGATACAAGAGGGAAAAGGGAGCAGATGTAAGGAAAGAAGCAAAAGGGATTGGAGAAAAGGGATCAGGGAAAAAAAAAACGAGGAAAGAGAAAAGGGATATCTAAAATAATATTTACATTACCATTAAAGAAAACTACAGCTACAATTCTCAATTCAACAAAAAGAAAAAATAAATGAAAAAAAAATTAAAAAAGTGAAATATTTAAAAAAGTGACGATAAAATTGTAAAAAAATAAACAAATGGAAAAATAAAAATAATAAAAAAAAAATCTTAAAAAGGGGTGCAGGTTTGGAGAGAATTAAAAAAAATCTCATTAAAAAAAGTATAAATTGGAGAAAAGGATAAAGAGAGTCAAAAAAATCGAAAAAAATGGAAAAATTGTAAGAAAAGATGAAAAATTAAAATTAAAAAAAAATCAAACAAAAACCGACACGGGGGAAACAAAAGAAAGCGATCTGAAGCACATTGCACATTCTAAAAGTGGAATCTTCTCGCGTTAATAGACCGACTTACAAAACCATCTTCTTCAAGGGACACATCCTAGGAGAACGCCACACTTCTTGTTCTCTATTAAATGCGTGAACCCAAATTCGTCTTTTATGTGAACTTGAACAGCCAAAGATTTGTTCGCTAACAATAACAATCGTTCGAGAAATTTTGATGGAGGCAAATCGTACACGGAAGATACTAAATCAATGTTAAATAACTCCTCAGAATATAATAATACAGCGATACCGTTTAACTAGAATTTACTACTGGTGTGAACAGCATAAAGAAAGGCGCTTCGTATTGTATTAAAAGCCTAGCGTGTTACCTAGATCAAAACGTATTCGGTGTGCATGTAACATGTTCTATACTTATGCCATGACATGTTGCCTTTTCCAACTCACTGTTACAGTTATAATTCGCACGACCTGTATAAATTTCCACGCATAATAAACTACAAGTGCCGCCTCAGTACTACCCACCTGTAAAAATTTCTAAACCACCCCCAAAAGTGCCTATAAATTTGTTATAAGTAATAAATCGCATGATTCTCGTCTAATTCCCGTCGCCATAATTAAACCCTAAAACCCTATTTTATTCGCGTCCGTACGAAATTTAAGTTACCTCAAACGGTAATATACCAGAAATAACGCACGCCGCGTCTACCGAAATAGATGAATACACCTTTACGATCCTAAACGTTAACAATCTTTGTGTCCCGATTAATTTTTTTGCATCTTTTATTTTACACGCGTTCCCCATATCGCCCTGCATACAGCACGAACCGGTAAATGTACAGAAATATTTTTTCTTGAGGCATGGGTTTACAATTTGTTTAATCACAAACTTTATTGCTTAATAAAAGTATTTTAAAAATTATTACTGCAAATTCGCATGAGTAGACAATATTACAAGTGGTATTTGTTTACAAAGAAAGGCTAAATTTATAGAGTGGGGAAGATAAGAGGAGATCGCTTTCACTTGATGCTGCTATAAATTACTTAATTCTAGTAACAAAAGTTATTCCCGCACTTAATTGAAAGTTTTCTTAAAATATCCTTAATTTAAGCATGTCTAATCCGAACCAAACTTCTTTCTCTGCGCTCCAATTGCATTAAAACTTCTAAAGTAATAAATAACTGTAAAAAATATTATACGCGACGAGTAATAATTCAGCCTTTAATTATCGATATCGCCATTTTACTCATCGGATGCGCAGAGGATCGACAGCGTAAACTAATAAACATAAATTTAATCTAAAAATTTTTTTATGTCCGACAATAAAAGTCGTTCTTTTGTGCTCGCAGGATAGCTACGTGAGGAAAGGAATAGAATAACGTGTAGCACAGTAACGTTAGAGGGATAGGAGATGAGTGAAACTCTTGGAAGAGCGAAGAGGTGGCGAAGATAAAGAACGAACAAAGTAAACGGAACTTAAAGAGAAGTTGTTCCATATAGATGATTGATACCCGTAAACTATTAAATGGTAAAATTTCGTTATCTAGAATGTGAGCGCGGGGTTATAAAAACGGAAATAACCTTTTAAAATTTCAGTGCTGTCATCATTAGGACACTAAAACTTATAATAAAAGGAGCAAAAGAGTTGATGGGTAGGGAATCTGAAGAGATTGTTTGTACTGATGTACGGGGTAATATACTTGGCTCGACTTGACTTAGCTGTACTTTTTCTTTTTTTTTTTTATTAATCCGTGTCTCTTCTTCGGAGCAACGCGAAGTCGAAGTGCATCGTAAAAGTTAAAAATATCCCAAAGTAAGCATAAATTTATTACGAGTTTGAGAAGGGGGTTCATTTTACAGCAGCGTACTACCTTTTATAAATGAACGTTCCCCTTAGAAAATGTCTTACATTGTAGCGTGGATGTATTTTTCCTTTGGAAAGTTATTGGGGTTACTTTCTTGCGATTTATATCGCAAAAAAAGCGAAGAAACGTTAAACCGTCTTCGATTTTGCTGTTGCACTTCTTCGTTTTTTGATTTAAACGAATTTTATATTTACACAGAAATTCACCCTATATAAGATATTATCGTTTTATTTACTTTTGAATAACGCGTCGTATTAGAAACAAACCGCAAATGTAAGTAAGATTTACGGCTTTGTTAGTGTTGTTAGTGTTAAATGTGATAAATAGAGACCGGCTTATATGCAAAGAAAAACTGGAATATATGCGCATATATATGCATCGATTTTTGAGAAAATATGCATAAACCTGGGGCATATATGCAAAAAAAAATGCGACAATATGCAACATTTTTACACAAAATAAATAAGAGCAGAATTTTAAACATTAACTTTATTGCACAATATTTTTTCACAACATATTTCTAAAACAGCTTATAATTAAATGTTTTTAAAAATTTTGTAAAAGAAAGTTTTGCCTTCTATCAGAATACATATGTTTCGAAATAGAAAAGCTTCTTTCAACATCCACAGATGTAATTGGTGCATTTTTTAACTTTGCAATACATTCTAAACTAAAAATTAAAGTCGAAATCGTTTACTGTTTCACCTTCCAAAATTTTCTTAACTTTCTTCAATTTCAAATACCCCGCATTTTTATTTATCACTTTTTTAAATTTATCCTATATAGAATTACCTATTGTACCCTTAACCTTGTTACACAGCATATCAACTTCGTCTACTATTTCGACTAATTCCGAGAGCGACATCCCTTGCGTTTCTAGTTTACGAACGGAACTTGAAACAAAGCTATAATTTGACTTAATATACAATTCTGTTGATGTTATTATCTTCTTACGGTTTTTTAGAGCAATGCAGTCAGCAGTGATTTCAAGAATTACATTTTTTATTCCTTCAAAACTATCGGCGAAAAAAATTGCAGCCTCTAACCATGTACCCCATCTCGTAAATCGGTTTAGGAGGCAACTTAACACCGGGAAGTCGCTCCTTATAAAATTGGATTCGTAAAGGTGCTTTTAAAAATACCTTTTTGACATTGCTAATTAAATCATTAATCAAAGGGAATTGATTCCTAATGTCTTCGGCTACACGATTGAACCCATGAGCTAAACAAGTGGTATGAATAATGTTTCTGTAAAAAAAAATTAAATTTTGCGCGGCTTTTATCATGTATGGTGCAGCGTCGGACAACATTAGTAAACATTTTTCACAAGGTATACTTCCAGGTAAAAAGAAATTTGGTAAATCTTCTTGAACGAATTGGGCAATTGTCACATTATTTGTTTTTTGAAGTTCTTTACAATAAATTAAATATGACTTACCTACAATATCTTCATGAAGAATCCCTATTAACAAATGGGCAATATAACGGCCACACTTATCTGTATTTTCATCTACCATGATATAAATGAAATTATTCCCTACCAATTGTTGAATTTCTGCTATTGTTTGCTGGTAACAAGGTGTGACATAATTTTTTCGTGAGGTACTTTCGTCAGGTATGTTATGTTTGCAATATTTTCGCAGAAACGATTTCAAATTAACATTGTTTAATCTTGCTAATGGTATGTTAGACGAAATTAATGCGTTACACAGATCCGTATTATATTCTTCTTGTTCTGAGTTTCGTGAAGTTGATGCTACAAATTGACGTATAGATTGCTGCACACATGCAGTTTAGTTTTTCACATTTTCCAATATGTGATGGAGTTTTAGCGTGTTGATCAATCAGGTATTTTCTCTCAGAAGACACCTACAACAACAATTGTCATTTTATATCAAAAGTTAAAGAATTTGAAAACAATTGTAAAGCTTTTAGTAAAATTAAACTTACCAGTTTACTGCAGGCTCGACAAAATATTTTGTCGCCATCCTTTACCAGTTCAGGATATGGCTTAATCCATAAAGAAATTTTGTTCGCTGTACTCATTGTATGAACGCACAGTATTTAAAAACGTAACACAATTACATGCTGTTTCGCTCAAAGATATTCAATGAGTGAATAATTTATTTGGGAATTAATAATAATAAAACGTATTATCACATTCTTTCTACTAGGCGAAATTGGCTGTGCAGTTCTTGGAAAAAGTATTATAGAAATCAATGTAAAAGATTTATCGTTCTGAGAATTGTCTGTTGTCGATTTACATTAGGAATTACTAGGAATTTTTACTAATAGAAAGGATAAGAAAAAGCTTAAATATGCAATATATGCAATCACTAATTAATTTCAATTAGTGTAATACGTCTACATATAGACTATAATTAAAGATACGCAAGAAATAAAATATATGCACTTTGCATATAATCCGGTCTCTAGTGATAAATCTGGAAAGTGGACGAGTCTGCAAGATATACAGAAAAGTCTTAAGACAGAAAAACCGTTTTAGGAATAAAACCACTACTTTTCGTTTTATATCAAATGGAGTTAATTCCGATTTCCTATATTCTGTTCATCGAATAAATGGAGTGAAATAAATTCCTGATTAATGCATTATATAAAAAGAAAATTAGCTTGTCGATGGTTGGTAATAGTTAACCAAAAGTCCACTATATGCGATGTAAAATTCATATTAAAACGCGTTGTTCAAAACACAAGAAGAGTGGTTTGTTTCACGTGAAAATTTCATCTGTTCACTTAATAGAGTGTAGATACCAATAATGTCATAAATCAGTTTTCTAAGATTCCAAATCCAAGAAGCGCGAGCACAATCCTTTTGAATTAGAAGGAACCAATGCCATAGTTTGACCTTGATAATTTGAATAACTTTACAGTGGTAACTAGAGATGTGCCCAGGCAGTGGGCGTTGTCCCTTCTGAGACCTGGTACACCCCAGATGGTGAGCGCAAGTGTACTGTAATGTAAGGCGAATTTATGTGGAATCAAAGTTACGATTCGCTGTATAGTGGACGGGAATTTTACGGCAACTCTGGTATGGAAGTAGGTTCACGAAACATTGGTGTTAATTAGGCTATATGAAAGTAAAGAAAATTCGTGGATTTTACAAGATCTTAATAAAAGTAAAATGAAAATAGCAATGTAGGGAAAATAAGTGTATAAATAAAACAAAATCAAGCTGGGCTTTTGGTACCTGCATTACTAAATGCTGAGATTGAAGAAAGTTATCGAATAATAACTATTAAATGTTGATTAATTAACTGCTGAAGCAGTTAATTAATCAACAGCAGTCTTGCAGCATATAACTGCAAACTTCTCCTAGACCCCTTACCATAAACTGCGCTAAACTGGACGTACGTTTCGATAGCAAAGCTATCATCATCAGCAGATACACTGAACTGAATAACTACACTAAAACTACCCTAATTTATAGTACAAGCATAACTATAGTCAGCCATGACCGTGATCATTGTACCATGACCTTTTTTAGGTATAAATTAGGGTAGTTTTAGTGTAGTTATTTAGTTCAGTATATCTGCTGATGATGATCGCTTTGCTATCGAAACGTACGTCCAGTTTAGTGCAGTTTGTGGTAAGGGGTCTAGGAGAAGTTTGCAGCATTACCAGTATACAGTTTGGAGTATATTTGTCAAGCATATATCTCCTTTTCCAATTTGTTGTCTACTTTTTCAATTTTGCGCCATATTAGTGGTCACGTAAACAATCTAATATGTGTCAAAATAAATTTTGGGGCTGTTAGACATGCTGAAATTATCAATCCAAAGACAAAATTAAATACTTTAATAATAAAAATATTTCGCATATATACCCATTTCAGTATAACTATATAATTTTGAAATTTTGGTTTACATATAATATTAACCTCTTTAATGTCGCCTTGGGAAAGAAGCCATGTGTACCAAACTCTTGTACTGACACTTTGGCGTTTTTCCATTTGAATCTAAAAGCACACAAAAACAAATGGTAGACTCATCACGATTGGCATAGCATATCTGGAAGAAGATCACATGATTAATAACGTTTACATAAGAAGAAAAAAAAACCGAAACAAAGAAAAAGAAAAAAAAATGGTATATATGGGTGGAATATTTAATTTCAAAGTGCTACAACCTTATCAAAAGATATCAAAAGCGTTCGATCAGGACTAGATTCAAAGAACACATTGCATGTGTACCGTACACGCAATGTGTTCTTTCAATCTAATTCCGATTAAACGCTTAGACTTGAATTATGCGCAACATATAAACGATACCGGATATAAAATCGACATAAAAAAATCTTGAATGAGTGAAAAATGTACAATCACGCTAAGACGCATACGAAACCATATATGTGAAAAAAACATTGAAATAACTTTTTTTAATAGGGAAGCGCCACCTCTGCAGTACTTCAGCTTGATTTATTTATGAGGTTAGAGAAGAAAAGATTCAGATTCGTCGCTAATTCTTGGCGTTTCGAAGGGTCAAGCAGGCGTGCAAAAAGCCCTTGTAATTATGTTTCCTTTTTAGAGGGAGATGCAGTGCATGTTTAGATAATAGATCTTACTTATTTTTATGGACTTCAGTCGGTCTTCAGTTGAGAATGGGAACTCATATTTTCCCGAAGCAATTGTCCTGAAACATGGTTACTACAGCCTTAGATTTAAAGAAAATGTAACTATTAATTATATGAGGTTGAATCAATAGAAGATCTACTGGACCAATCAGACAAATATCATCGACCTTTACATCGGATATACATAGATTAAGCAGATCAGATAATATATCTCTGCAATCGGAATTTCGTGATGCAATGTGTCCCACACATATGGAAACCTTTTAGGGCAATCATGAAGACAGTATTATATGTACTGCTAAAACATTAGATATATTTAATTCCACAAACAATAGAAATAACCCAAACTTAAACGCCTTTCTAATTTCGCGGATTATGCCACAAATTTCATTCTCAAATTTTTAAAATATATAACGCGAGAAGAAACTTACTTTAATATAGATATTTATTACATGCTTTTACGCATGCATTGATCATACTGTATAACGTCCCATCCTATATGGCTTCAGTATACTTACCATTATGCATACTAATGAAGAAATACGCGAAAAGAATACGGCCATTGAAGTGATACGGCAATTGTATTACAAAGATAGTACATAATACATCGTTATAACGGTATTAAGATATATCTAACGAAAGAATGACGGCAACATTGTGTAGCCGACGATATATCAAAGTAAAGAGGATATTTTATTAGGAAAGTTCAACAAAGTACATTAAATCAGCGAAGGCGGTCGTCTTTAGTTTTACCAAACGTTGGCTCAATGTAAAAACCTTTCGATCTATTACACCCACACTTGAGAAACTCTGTCCTTTATTAAAAGTTTCTTCATCGAATTAACTTATGTACTTCTAAAATATTTAAATGTGATAAGCTGTAGAAAATGACGAAATATGCCTGTGTCCCAAGGTGCAGCTTTTTTGACGAAAAAATGAAGTTGGCAGGCACATCACATCATACCTGTTCTAATCTGTGTCCAGATCAGAATAAGCATGCGTCAATTTAAAGCTAATAGCGTCCGTATTCGAAAATACTTGAAACTTAAAAAGATTAAAGTCGTTGAACGCTGGTTCTTGGTCTTTACGCCATCTCCATTTCTGTTTCAGCAAAGGTTGAGCTACTTTCCTAACGTAGTTGTGAATAAAACGCTTGCTCTTCGTTTTCAAGGATGCCCTCATTTCTTTGATCTTCTTTGGTCTGGGATAGACATACTTCGATTTTGATTCATGGGAATCGGCTAATGGGATTTTTATTTATTTTTCGCGTAAAACAAAATTCTGTACTTGATTTCCTTTTTTCTTGTTGTGGGAGCCGGCTAACATGGAGTCTCAGCCTCTTGCCTTTGTGTAAACCATATTTAATGCTAATACGCAAAGCGTTTACATATGTCACAGCAAAAAAAGAAAGAAACAATAGAAATATTAATAGAAATAGAGATGGATTTAAATCATATTAAAGCATACCGCTAAAATTATTATTCAAAAATTCTTCAACTGAATAAAAGCTTTTCGGAATTAAGTATTTTTTCATAATATTTTTGAAAGACATTAGTGGTAATTTTGTGATGGATTTATGGCATTGAAAAATTTGATAGCAAAATTTTTACTTCTTTTCAGCCTAAGTTGACCTAATCTAATATTTTAATAATTATGGCAATCACTATTAAGAGTGTAGTTATCCAAATTTTCTTTTATAAAAATGACATATTCTAAGATATATATACATGGTGTAGTTAGAACTTTAAGTTTAATAAAAAATTCTATATTCCAAATTTGCAACCAATCTGATACATCTTCTTTGCAGTTTAAATATTTTGAATAAATGACTGGAATAACCCGAAACTAAAATGGCGTAGCTCATAAATTATTAAATAATTGAGCGATTGTTTATTTTTTAAAGTTCTACTCAAAAAGATTTTGCTTGAGAGTCTTGCACACAGATCATCTATATGATTCTCCCAAGTTCGGATCTAACAATATACCGAGTTAATTAGATGATTCCCAGTTGGTCTCAGTGACAGCATCTGCTTCTGCAGTTTAGTTGGATTCACGCACAATTTATTGGCTAAAAGCCAATTATTTATTGCAGTATGCATGTTCTCAGTTCTGGCACTGAGACTACTTTCTAAAATAGCTGTGGTGTCGTCAGCAAATAAAAAAAATCGGTGTTAATATCACAATATTCTAGACCATTAATGTAAATCCTGGATCCCTGTTGTATTTAGTATCCCATTTTTCCCCATTAAATTATACCAGGGATTCTAGGATCCTAATACCCAGCATGGTAACTGTACAAGTCCGTGGTTGGTTGATCGAAGTAGTCCTCCGAGATTCATTTTTGGCCTGCCTTCTTGCATCCAGAGTCTCGTACTCACACAGAATGTGGTAACCATCTTCTGTCCTCTCTTTATACCGTCTGCAGTTGGTATCTCCAGTGTTGATCCCAATTTTCTGCAAGTGTTCTTTCAATGTGCAGGGTTCTGTCAGAAGACCTGTTACGATGAGATAATGATTCCTACTGTGCTACAGTAGTTTCTTAGCCTTCTTTTTTGATGGCCACTTAATAAAAGTGTTTCCATGATTTTGCCTGGTTGTCTCATCCCATTGTTTTGTGTTTTTTTTTACTCAACTTCTTACCTGCTTTTGTGCTGTGTTTTTCGGATACTACTAGAACAGACTCCTAGCCTATATATAAAGTCAATGATCATTTTCTTGCTAACTCACCGGCTTTTCGTTTCCTTCGATTGCCGAATGTCCGAGCATCCATAGCAAAGAAACTTTATTGCGGTCTGTTTTTTACATTAATTAATTGCTATTTTTGAATTTTAATTAGTGTATATTTATTTATTTTTTGCATGAGTGCAACTTTTCATAACCAGATGGCGGAATACATGACATTTATCTTAAATAAACTTTGTTTTATATTTTTACAAATTCAAGGAATAATATTGTACTTTTATGATAATGAATTTATATTTGATGAATTTGAAATTATTATTACGCTATTTGTAACTATATCGTGGGAATTATTTAACTTTCGATATGCAAGATGACTTCTGACATTTCTTTATGAATTGAAGATACGAGTGGTTGAAGGTGCTACGTCGCGTTTTAAAAACTGTCTTTTTTGCATGAATGAAGGTGTTTTGTACCCATCTTTCACATAGCACCATCGCAAATTCCCGAAATTCAAGAACACTCGAGTCTTGTGAATGTATGAAGGGGTTATGTTACATTACTTTTGAGAAAAATTACATAAAAAAACCTAATTTCTGATAAAGTTTGATTTTGTAACATAACACCTTCATCCATTCGTGTCTTCAATTGTGGGTAGTGAAAATAAATGTTAATAAGGAGATTATATCTCAGTACCAAGTTCAGCATGGAAAACTTAAGCCTAAAAGAAGAAACACTTTTGTGTGATGACTTCGACAGTCGCGCGAATTTGAAACTTTCCACCTTAGGAAACACAGGTATGCAACCGTAAGGTGTTAAATCAAAGATTTAATCCGGCAAATCATCCCGATATCGTCGTCATCTCTTTTGCAGAACTGTCATAGTCCTTTTAGTAAAACGCCGCTGCACAGACGGTAAACGGCGAACTTCCATCATTGAGGCGTCTTCCCCGGTTTAAATTTAGTTATACCGCTAACTTGTTCCTTGAATCCACACTCCGCTGTTAATCAGGTCTACGTTAATGCGATGCAGTTTCAGGATATTTTGCTAAACCACACAGTTCTGTGTTAGGAAGTTAAACTAAGCTTAATGATAGAATATGTTCCTATTGTGTATGTAGGTACTTAGATGGTGGTGTATGGGCCTTATGCACATGCTGTATTGCTTTCTATTCTAGTCGTGGCCGCACAAGGTTTCGGTTTCGACGTCTTCTGAATTTCGAATTAAAGCTTATAACTCAGAAAAGGGGCAGAATTGGATCACGCAGAAAGATCTACTGGTAACTTTTGTAAACTATGATAAAGTTTAATAACGCTCCGATACCTAGATAAGGAAACACATATAAACGATGGCATTAATATGGTGAAACAAAAATTGAATTGAAAAAGTTATATTTAAAAAGGATATTTTATATGTATGATAGTATGAAGATGTAAAAGTTACATACACAACAAAAAAAATAATTTTGACGATTTTTTTCCCAAATAGGGCAGAAAGAATGAATTTCGAAAACTAGATATGACGGAACAAATCTGACTTTTGGATTAGGCACCCCAAAATTGCTTAATTACACTTAAAAAAAAATTCTAGATACCAGAATGTGTGTTGGCCAGTGTAATATTTGCAACATGCTGCAATTTATACTCCAAGAATACAAATGTCATAATTGCCATACTAGGATCAATTATTACTACCATTTAAATTGTAACATATGTTTTGTATAGTTGAAATAGCAATGTTGGTGGCTTGTTTTAGTTTAAATGTTCTACTAGTTAGTGTGAATAATTTCCAATCTACAAATTAAAAATTTATTAATATAATTAACTTTAGTAAGTAAGATATCTAATTGTAAATACGCAGGGGGAAAGTTTGGAAATATTTGTTTAGAGTTGCGGAGACTCCTTTTAAAATCAGAGATGTTCCTACTTTCAAATATTTTCGCATAAATAAGTTTTCGTTATGACAGATGTCGTTCGCGCTTGGCGTGCTATTTCGATTTCATTTTAAACATTAATGTATTTCTGCGTTTACAAAACAACTTTACTAGTAAAGTTATTTTCTCTTCTTTATGTTATGAAATCAAACTAGCTTGAGTTTATTTCTAAAATAAGAAAAAAGAACACTTTCCTAAATGAATTGCTATCTTATTTTATATGGTAAACAAAGTGGCTCGTGTACACACTATTAATCAATTAATTTCCGAATGGCAACTTCAAAATAACATTACTTCATATTTTCTACCATTTTAGTAACTAAGAAAATAAAACAATACTTGCTTTCTAGATTAACTATTATTAATAAATATCACCATTCTATATACGAGAAAATAACTAATACATTTACTTGTTATTAACACATAAATATCCCTAAACGAAATTTATTTCAGTTAGTGGAACCAATAAAACGGAAAAGTCCTCCCTCGAAGAACTTAGAGAATGTAATAACAAAATAATTTACCAAATCCGAACTTTCATAAGAGCACTTCCAGTAGAGTTTTAGTTATGTCGTAGAAAATATAGAAAATCTTTGTCGGCGATGACAAACACGATATACGGAAAGAATTTGGATTAAAGATTAGTCTGTTATTTCGGTCTTTATTTATGTAATTTCAAAATATGTGACCTACAAACACCAGAGCATCCACGGGCGAGTTGGGAGAAAACACGGTGCCGGAAACTTTTTAAAGATATCAGCGGACTTATCAATGGAAACATGGAGGGTCTGTCATATATTCCAGTATGTACTAGCAACAACAGACTAGTCTTTCCAAACAAGACCAGCACGGGGATCCTACGAGAATATGAAACATCCTGGCGAAGTAAATATCAATAATATTGTAAGGTTCTTACAAGTTACGTGATGAAAGAAGATGGAAGGAAGAGCAAAGTTAATATATACAGACGGTTTCCAGAATTACAGCATAGCCGGCAGCATACGTTCATGTAAAATCAGGAATGATTTAATTTACAGTGAATTTAATAGAATTAATTGTAAACCATGCCCACGTATGCCCACAAGAATTTCCGACAGTATTAGTGATAACAATTAAGAGATCAAAGAAAAATGTGAATCTCAAATGAAGGATTGGTAAGAACATGTAAAAAATAATTTTCGGTTTCAGCCTATTTTTCGAGGAAGTATTCTTACTTTTTGTTTAAAGGAAATACAAATACCTAAAAACTTGCACGTTATAAGCAAATAATTTTGTTACATATTAAAAAAAAAATGTGTAGTAGATGGAACCTAAGAACTTCACAGCGTTTTCTTTTCAATCTAAAGTTTATCTGGTCGTTAGATTTAATGTTTAACGTTTTTTTTCGTTAATGGTGTATCTGCCTCGATGCTTAATCCTTTTTCTTTTGCTGTAAACGTGTTACTTTATCGCAATCAACACTTCCAGAATTGTCACCAATATATATTCAGCAGAGAAGAGGCCCCAATACTGATCCTGTGGTACTCCTATTCGAATTTGGCATATTTTGATATGCTGCAGTCATAGATGGTAACTTTTATTTATTTATTCTCTTCCCTTTAGGCACAACATTAGCATTTTGTATGTTTATTCCACGAAAATACATCTTTTCAAGCAGTAAATCGTAATCCACGGAGTCGAAAGCTTTCGTAAGATCGCAGTAAGTCGTCATCAACTCATGATGATCTTCCCATCTTCGAATACCTCGACACTCTCCTCCAAGAGACCAATAATAACAACTATTTTCTTTTCTGTAGCCTGATATTTATTTGGTTCTCCTAGCTTTCCAAGAACGATAAAGACTTTGACATGAAAGGAATTTCAAAAATTTTTGAGAAAAACAGTGGGAATGACTATTACAGGTCTACAGTTTGCTGGATCTAGGCTATACTTAAACGGTTCCACTGTGAAATATCAAAGTGAACTAGATGCTGCGCATCTAGGAGTAGAGGAAGGTGGTACTTGAGGAAGGTGGTTTTTTGAAGTCGGTCCATTCACTTGAAAATCATCTTTTATAATGTGCAGTACGTTTTAAGTAGTTTACTTTTGTTCTTACTTTTGGAACACCCTGTATAGTTGAAAATATTTTTAGGTTATGCAGCATTGAATTCTGCACAACTTTTGTAGAAAAGTTTTTGTTGTACGTATTATATACACGTGATTCTTGAAGACACCAAATATGAGATTATCTTTACTTAGGGCTAATTATATAAATATTCCCTTTCCCATTCCCTTTCCCATTCCCATTCCCTTTCCCATTCCTTTTCCATTCCCTTTCCCATTCCCATTCCCTTTCCCATTCTCTTTCCCATTCCCATTCCCTTCCTTTCCATTCCTTTCCCATTCCCTTTCCCATTCCTTTCCCATTCCCTTTCCCTTCCCATTCCTTTTCCATTCCCGTCCCATTCCGTTCCATTCCCGTTCCATTCCGTTCCCTTTCCCATTCCTTTCCATTCCCTTTCCCTTTCCCTTCCCATTCCCTTTCCCATTCCCTTTCCCATTCCTTTCCCATTCCTTTCATTCCCTTTCCCATTCCCGTTCCCTTTCCGTTCCCATTCCCATTCCCTTTCCATTCCCTTTCCCATTCCCTTTCCCATTCCCTTTCCCATTCCCTTTCCCATTCCCTTTCCCATTCCCGTTCCATTCCCTTTCCCATTTCCGTTCCCATTCCCGTTCCCATTCCCATTAACTTTCCCATTCCCTTTCCCATTCCCTTTCCCATTCCCTTTCCCATTCCCTTTCCCATTCCCGTTCCCTTTCCCATTCCCATTCCCATTCCCATTCCCGTTCCCTTTCCCGTTCCCATTCCTTTCCCATTCCCGTTCCCATTCCCTTTCCCATTCCCTTTCCCATTCCCTTTCCCATTCCCTTTCCCATTCCCTTCCCATTCCCTTTCCCATTCCCTTTCCCATTCCCTTTCCCCTTCCTTCCCATTCCCTTTCCCATTCCCTTTCCCATTCCCTTTCCCATTCCCTTTCCATTCCCTTTCCCATTCCCTTTCCCATTCCCTTTCCCATTCCCTTTCCCATTCCCTTTCCCATTCCCTTCCCATTCCCTTTCCCATTCCCTTCCCCTTCCCTTTCCCTTCCCTTTCCCATTCCCTTTCCCATTCCCTTTCCCATTCCCTTTCCCATTCCCTTTCCCATTCCTTTCCATTCCTTTCCCATTCCCTTTCCCATTCCCTTTCCCATTCCCTTTCCCATTCCCTTTCCCATTCCCTTTCCCATTCCCTTTCCCATTCCCTTTCCCATTCCCTTTCCCATTCCCTTTCCCATTCCCTTTCCCATTCCCTTTCCCATTCCCTTTCCCATTCCCTTTTCCCATTCCCTTTCCCATTCCCTTCCCATTCCCTTTCCATTCCCTTTCCCATTCCCTTTCCATTCCCTTTCCCATTCCTTTCCCATTCCCTTTCCCATTCCCTTCCCATTCCCTTTCCCATTCCCTTTCCCATTCCCTTTCCCATTCCTTTCCATTCCCTTTCCATTCCCTTTCCATTCCTTTCCCATTCCCTTTCCATTCCCTTTCCCATTCCCTTTCCCATTCCTTCCCATTCCCTTTCCCATTCCCTTTCCCATTCCCTTTCCATTCCCTTTCCATTCCCTTTCCATTCCCTTTCCCATTTCCTTTCCCATTCCTTTTCCCATTCCTTTCCATTCCCTTTCCCATTCCCTTTTCCATTCCTTTCCATTCCCTTTCCCATTCCCTTTCCCATTCCCTTTCCATTCCTTTCCCATTCCTTTCCCATTCCCTTTCCCATTCCCTTTCCCATTCCCTTTCCCATTTATAACATCCCATAAGTTACAGCTTTAAAAAAATAGTTGGCGATTTTCCCTATATTTCAATTTTCTTCCCACTTTATTCGCCATTTTATTTTTCCAAAAAATATTATCAGCATCAAATGCAACGATCCAACACCCACAAATGTCTGTTGCAAATATCATTTTTTAATAATATTCCTCCATTTAGTCGCGCTATCATGTATTTGATTCTATATTCGCAAATAGTGGCCAAAAAATTGCATAAGTCTCAAGCCTTCAAAAAAAAATTGCGTTTTCTTTTATATTTCAAAAGTCTCTGCCCCATATTGCGTCCGCCATTTTATTTTGCCAAAAACTAATATCAGAATCAAATTTAGCGACCTTAAAAACGCTTGCATACGAACGTCTGTTGCAAAATGTCCCCTATATTTCAAAATTTTCTCTTCAATATTGAATCCTCCATTTTATTTTTCTAAAAACTCTTGTAAGAATCGAATTCAGCACTACAAAAGGCTTTGAACACAAATATCTGTTGCAAAATGCCATTTTTTTTAATACTCTTCTTCCGTTTTAATCGCGCCATCTTGTTTTTGATTCTATATTCGCAAATAGTGACCCAAAAATCGTGTAAAAATCCCCGATATTATGTCTGATATTTTATTTTTCTACGTAAAATTTAAAAATGGAATAATATATAGAAAGTCTTTTTCCTAAAATCAAAAATAGAACTGTAATCAAAGACCAAGTCTTCGGTTGGACAGTCTATATAGTCAAAAATATTTTTAAGTTATGCCCTATTGAATTCCAATAATTCCAAGTTTTAAAAATTGAATTTCCCGCTGTTATTGTGACAATATTTTATAACGTTTTCGACTTACCGCATTCTTATGCACTAATTATGTTTTTATTTTAATATACACTATTGATAAAAGCGATAGATACATACATTTTCCACGCGTAGTGTAATAAATCGAAGACGCTGTAGATTTCATGCATTAAAAATAAGATATAATATGTGCTATGAGAAAGTTAATAGGCATTTGACGAAATAAAATAAAAAGCAATATTCGTGTGTAGCTTCGGTTTTAACATAAAACAATTCATTTATGAATGCTCTACCTCTTCGCTGCGCGCGCAGTTAAACCACTTTCATTCGTATCGCACCGACTCTTCGCTTATCTTATATTTTACGCGTTTGTGCAACGGAAATTCCACTACGTTTAATCACGTCAGATCACGTTTAATATTTGTGTTGGCCCTAAAATTATTTATACATCAACAATTAAAAAATTCTTACAAAACTAACCTATATTTGTAATCAAAGTATGGCTCTAGTAAATTTATTTCTTCAAAATAATTATACACGAATACATTTTGAGTATTTGTAAATTATGTCATTTAAACACGCGGGAATAATCGATGGCCAAAATAAACAACAAAAGAAAAGTATACATATATGCCACAATACTTTCGAAACTTAATCCCCTTGATATTATATGCGACAAACACGCCGCCAATCCTTTCGGCTAGAGATTTATATATTCGCAGAATTTTGAATTTTACTTCGCAGTTTCCGCGAAATAATGTATTAAAATTCTTAGAATCTGCACACGTGCAATCGCTGATAGATTATAAAGGAGATGTATCTCTCCTTACGTTTCTAATGGCTTATTTTCTCTGTAATATTTTTTTTAAGTTTGATCGTACAATGGAATCAATACAAAGCAAAATTACTTTTTTTAAAGGTTTAAATGTCTTCGAAGTGTATGATTTTTTAGCAAAATAGCAAACATATATATTTCAAATAAATATTTATATCCCAGTAATAATTTAGTATTAAAATTCTTAGAATCTGCACACGCGCAATCGCTGGTAGATTAAGGAGATATGCGTCTTTCCTTGCGTTTCCTAATGGCTTATTTTCCGTATGTCATCTTTTCTGTGAGTCGATCGTTACTTATGTTGTACGTATTATTATACACACAATTCTGTGATTTTTGAAGACACGAATATTGAGATTATCTTTACTTAGGGGTAATTATACAAATATTCTGCGTTTTAAATAAAATGATCCACTCTCATAATAATAACTACAATTCCAATTTGACGATTTTTATATTTATTAGTTTTTATTTATCCTTCGGCCAGATCATATTTAACCCAACGAAATTGCCATATATTGACAACTCATTATATTCACTAACATTAATTTACGTTGCTCAACAAAAAGTTATATTAGACGTTTCTAGATGTCAGATTGGTCAGTGGTCAAATATGTACAATTACCTCAAATAATTATAACCCAGGTTCTTAAAACGAATTTCAGACTCGTAATTCTAACAAATCAATGCAATTCCATCGTAATCCGCAACGGAGCGATTTATATTCCCACAATGAAAACTTTTGTAGATTCTGCCAAAGGATTTTAAATGATAATTCGGATTTTTCATCTTCCTCGTTCACGTGGCAATTTTATTTGTTTTAAAAAATAATTTATATCATTTAATATTTTTAAACTTGAGAATATTTTTCGGATTGTTCTGCAACACTTGAGAAGGTTTAGCGGGAGACGTTCGTGGAACGACGCTTGTTCGGAAAGGATTAGCGGCGGCATCGTTGTTCCGACGCCTTTGTTCGGCAACCGCCAAAAAGAGGATTGCCCACTCTGACTTTTATTTCTAGTTCTAAAAATAGATGTTTTTATTCATATTAGCCAATCATTTTTAAGCATTCAGTCATTCTAGAGAATGTAAGTTGTTTTTAAATATAGACATAAAAAATTGGTTTTCCTTTCTTTTTTTTTTTTGGAGTAAGTCTGCAAGTTTGTGTAGCGATATTTTTCACATTATTTCAATCAAGTGTGTCGTATTTTTTTTTCTGGTATTTTGTTATCGTCATTATAAGTATTTTTGTAAACAATAATTTTATTTTGTAGGTGGATTTAATTTAAATTGATTTTATTTCAGTTATAATAGGGTGTATATAACTTGTTACGTTAATAAATAAATATCCACTTGATATATCTTTTACCTTTACAAAATATATCAATACCCGCAAAGTAGAATATTTGAAAAACAAACGGTTTACTGATTTATTTCTTTCAATTGAAGGGACAAACTTCTATGAAAAATCCCTAGAAGAACAAAATAATTAAACCAAATACTTTTGTAATAATAGTTTTACCAAAACAATTCACATATACTTAATAAATGTTTCTTGTTCGTATTTTCAATATTATTATTAAGGAAGTTTTGAAGTCAAAAAATCTGATCTATAATAATTTTACACAAAAATTCTAAAAACTGTAATTCGATTTGTGCCGTCATAAAAAGCAATGAAAATTAAAACATTAAGAAAGAATAACTATTTAAAGGTAGTAACAATTTTGAAAGTGTATGTTTTTAAACAGTTTGCTAATATATAATTGCCAGTGGGCATTTATGTTTGATAAATTATTTTTATAGATCTACATTAAATTTTTTTTTATAAAACTAACCTTAAATACTTTTTGCAATCAAAGTAATGGCTTCAGTAAATTTATTTCTTCAAATAATTATATACGAAATACACTTGAAGTTTTTTTATAAAACTACAAAAGAAAGTATATTTGTATCATGACAGTCGTAGCGACACTAATCCCCTTGTTGTTATGCGCCAAACGTACCGCGCAAGCCTTCGGTCAGAGATTAAACATTCGGCAGAATTTTACTTGGTTTCCGCCAAATAATGTTAGTATTAAAATTCTTAGAATCTGCACACGCGCAATGCTGGTAGATTAAAGGAGATATGTGTCTTTCCTTGCGTTTCCAATGGCTCTATTTTCCCTTATGTCGATAGGGATGTAGTGATAGTAGACACCGAATATGAGATTATCTTTACTAGTGGCTTAATTATATAAATATTCTGCGTTTAAATAAAATGATCCACTCTCATAATAATAACTACAATGTCCAATTTGACGATTTTTATATTTATTATTATTATACTGACGCTCGCAAATAATGAATTTTTGGATATCATTAATACTGTCGCTGTTATGTATTAAAGATTCGAAGTATCGCAAAACTCTAACCAATTCTCATAATTTCCATTAAAATTAGGCAAAATAATTGTGGCAATTTTTATGTTATTTAATACATAACTTCTGATACATGAATAGATTCAGCATTGTTAGCACCTGCGTCAACGGTTTTCTCATACGAATTTACTTTAATTTTAGCGTTGGTCAGTAATTTATAAAAATTATTCTCAAATTGTTCGCGCTCTGTAACTTGTAATTCGCTATCGCTGTGCAATACTTCGAATTCGCGCTGTATTTCGTCAAATTGTTGTAATAAATTTTCCAAATCGAGAAAGACGTATTTTCAGTTCTGTTATACGGAATTTGTCTGTTTGCGTAATTTATTAGAAAATCCGTCAAATACTTTTCAAACAATGTTATTTGCGCTTTCATAGCACCACGCTTTTTTATTAATGTTTCTATCGACATTGTACGTTTTTAAACGTGTATATATCAATTCTGAATGTGTGTTTGCACTGTAATAAATCGAATAGCGAAGGAAAAAAGGACTTACATGTAACGTTATGGAAGTCACACGTGTTTTTTGTGGAAGATGGCGATGTGCGGTATTCGTTCTACCGTGTGGCGTGTGGATGTTTTTCGATGTTCTTAATGCTTTCGATCTTCGTACTGATGGTTCTGATGTACCAACGTGCGAATCCGACTCTTTGGACCAAAATGTTGTGTGTTTTATTGAAAGAAAATGATTGAAACTGATGTTTTAATAGCACTCAAAATAAAACGATGTGTTCGTAATGACGTGTATTAGTGGACTGTGTCTGACGACTGAGAAACATAATACAACGTGCCGTTTGGCATGCGCATAATACAAACAGTAAAAACAAACGTAACATTCTAACAGTTTATATTTTTAAAATGTTTCCGAATATTAATAAATATTAAATACAATTATTCACAACTACCAATTAATGTAATTCAAATGCAGCTTGGCTTTGAAAAAGCCCGTTTTAAGTTGAAATTTATTTTAATCTATCTTGTCGCCATCTAGTAGCGCTAGTGTTTATTTCTACAATCGTAACGAAGTGTTTTCGTGTTTTTCTAGAAAATTGAATCGTGAAAACACCTTAACGCTTTTAAAATATGTTCCGTAACCCCGTCCGGATTTTCTAAACTTACCTTTCGCATTAACAAAAACGACCCTACGGTCGAAATCGATTTTAATATAATAATAATATGATATATGTGGCGCCATCTATGCTCCTATGTGACGATTTTTGTACCGTCGTTATGATCTTGTAGTGAAAACAACACACCACTATAAATCGACTCATTTTGAGAAAATATCGCGTTTTCGACCTTATTTTAGGTTCGAACCGTAAGAGGAAAATGTAAGACTGTTGTCGACATCGAGCCCACTTTCAAGTGCAACCATAGCGTAGCAGCGATCTTACGAAATAGCCCAACTTTGACGTTCCAAATCCATCGAAATCCGCTTCGATGACATTTCTCGGTCTGCAGCGGCGTTCGCTTCTCACCGCCTACTACGATCTAATTTTTGTGCGAATTTTTCCTCTTTTCCTACTTTTAATTATTAATAACGATACGCACTATTATCGTGCCATCCCGCTACCCTTTCACCCATCTATTATTTCCCTTTTTCATCCGTTTTTCCGTGCGCGGTTAGTCCGCCCGACTTTTTCACACCCGATTTACACGCTCTAGATAGGGCGACGCCTATGGTGTGCGACAGAGAGTAGAAAAGGACACACCTGTCGCCTTTTATTATTATTAATAAGCGTTTCGCATACCAGGTCTCTTTGCTTTTTTCCCTATGGAAAGTAAGATGAAAACCTATTATATTGCAGTGTTTCTACCGTATCTAAATATTTTAAAATGTTGATAAAAGTTCGAATAATATAAATAAAACAAACATTAAATGCAATAATTTGCTTATACACGTTATACATACAATTAGGCAATTTGATTGGAATCATTTTGATGTGGTGTTAAATTCTGTCAAGTTTGGATATGAGTTGAAAGACACAAAAAATTAGGAAGACTATGTGGGTCGAAGGCCTTTGAGCCAGTTAACCACCAAGCGTTACTGGGCAAACTTAAAATAATGGGGATTATAGGAATTGTTTTCAAGTGTGTAGTATTCACGGCACAGCGCCATCTTCTGTGGAGTGTATGTACTGTTTGGACGGTGTTGTAATGGTGACATATTTGTGACTTGTGTGTAACGTCTCACTTCACGAAATAAAATGTCAGACATCAGACGTGTTTTATTTGTGAATACATGGAAAATTGAGATTTCAGATTTCAAAGATCGAATCTTATCTTTCCAATCAACAATAGTGTGTGGTAGAATATGACCAATTTGGAAAGGAAATCAGGTCGGGGATGGATATCAGTATCGAATGGTGTGCCCCAAAGCTCGATTCTGGAACCGCTACTGTTTCTTCTACATGTCAACGACCTTCCAGAAGGAGTTCCTAATTTAGTGATAATGGTCGCTGATAATGGTCTACTTATCATGGATGTGTCCATGATAAGTAGTGTAACAAGAAACGAAGAGCTTGTTGATGCAGTACAGAGCAATTTAAAAATGCTTGATGGCTAGTTTTTACATCATAACTTAGAGCTCAATATCATACATAAATAATACACACGACTTCAGTATTAAATATGATGATAATAATTCAAAGAAAAACAAGATTCTTTTAATAACAGAATAGAAATTTAAAATTTATCTAGAATATAATTTTCCATCATTAAACATTATATAAACACAAATAAATTTTAATCACCTTCATTAATTATTGATTCAGTGATAGTTTGCATAGCTTTTCTTTCATCGAGGTATTATGCTAATGTGTTTTCCCGTTTAAAGTATGGTGTTATCTTCTAGGAAAATGCAGTGGATGCGCTTAGAATCTTCACCCTGCAAAAAGCTTGCATAATATCAATACTCAATCTGAGACGACGTGACTCTTGTAAAAAAAAATATAATATCTAAAAACTTTAACGTACTGCTAGAATGTGAACTATTTATAAAGGCTACTTACAGTGGAAAATACGAACTAATTCATAGCCAAAATCCCAGTAGAGTTGAGCATTGTTATTTGTTACCATCTCTAACACATTTCAGTAAGTTGCAAAGTACGCTGTTTTAATGCATAAAAATGTATAACCATTTACCGAACTCATTAAAGGCACTTCTACAAATAAGTTTTCAAAATAGATTGAAGACCTTTTTATTTAAAAATGTATTTTATATTAAAAACTTTTTTGAAGTTAGAATCGACAATCTCAACACCTGCATTTATATGTACATATATTGTATATATGTAGATGTGATAGATCTGTGGATGCATTTATATTTAATGTATAAATATAAATGCATTTTTGTGATGCCAATAGATTGATATTATTAGTAAGTAAGTAAGTAAGTAATGTTTATTAATCCATAATAATAATCAGATAAGTCAAAGAAGGAAAGAAAAAATAATTTACAAAGAATTGAGAAAATAAAAGTATGCATAAGAAAATAAATCAAAATCAAATTATTCTAAGATCATTAACAAAAAGTAATTCTTAATTTGGTAATAACAAAAAATAAAACGAGATCCTAATTAAACACAACGTAATAATAAATTTTTAAGGTTCATCCTAAACAAAAGAAAAAAATATATAAATAATTCTTAAAATCATAAATAATTAAACTAAAATTCATCTATTGTATAGCAACATTTATTTAAAAGATGTTTTTGGACATTTGCTCTAAAAATATTAAGATTTTCATTAGTCTTTAGATTATGAGGCAACATATTATATAATCTATGGCCCACATGCTCTATACCTTTCCCCACAATGCTCAAGTTAAAATTAGAATTATTAAAAATAATGCTTTTGTCGGGTATTGTATGAATGGTAAGTATCATTAGTTGGATATTGATTTTTATTCTTGTGAACATAGCACAACGCTTCTAAAATATACATGCTGGACACCGGCAATATGTTAGATACTTGAAAATATGGCTTACAGGAAGTGGTAGGTGAAGTACAATAAATGACTCTAATTAAACGCTTTTGAGCCAAGAAAATCCGCTGACACCACGATGAATTGCCCCATAAAAGAATACCATACATCAGTCTAGATTGAATTTCGGCAAAGTAGACAGCAAGCAGAACACTAGTGGACACACTGTTTCTAAGGGATCTAAATGTGTGATCTTGTTTTTGCAAGATCTTTGCAGTGCTCTTCCCAGATCAAACTTTCTTGTAGATGTACTCCAAGGAACTTCATCGATGAAACACCCAGAAGCAACCTACCATTAATTTCTATTGTAGCTGTAGTATCATGCCTTTGTCTCGTATGAAATACCATGAAATTACTTTTGCTTTCATTAATAAGCAGTTTGTTGGCAGAGCATCAGGTGTACATATCTTTCATGGCTGTGTTAGTAAGTCTTTCGGCATCCATAAGATCAACACCAGACGTTACTATACTGGTATCATCTGCATACATTAAAACACAAGCCGTGGATATAAATTCTACTAAATCATTTATATACAGATTAAACCAGAGAGGGCCAAGAACGGAACCCTGTAGGACACCGTAAGTGACAGGTAAATGCCCAGATTTATATTATATTTATTGATTTATTATTTATTGAATATGAAATGAAAGGTATCGAAGTTATATAACTGGAAACATAGCAATATATATGTGTACTGTTTACGTACAATACTGTATTTATTTACATGTTTTTCATTTCCCCCATTATTCGAATATATCGAATTGACATTAAAATACAACGGGCTATACGTCACTTTCGGATTCTTTTATCGCGATCATCTCGAAAAACCATTCTAAATAGACCACTCGCAAATCGGACTCCTGACATTGGTCCAACCCGTACGGATATATTACACGTATTTATTTGTTCTCGCTAGATCGCCAGTATAGATCTCGGATCTTATACGAACTGGTTATCTCCCCCCTCGCTCCGATTCGTCCCCTTTTTCTTTTTCTCCTTCGCACTTGTCGCCGTTCCTTTCCGCACGTCGTGTACACATGTGTTCGTCCACGAGACAAACAGGAATCATGTTTTACTTGTTGCATATGATTTCGGCCCCGAATCCTGTTCTAGAGAACCGAGCCGATTATGTTAAGGGTTACATTAATTAAACGACTGGTCTTAATCGCGATCTTGTTTTTAGGTAGGAGCACTTTATTGCGGAACGGGCGAGCCTTTAACATGTGCATAAACTTCCATTAAAATAGGGGAGGGTCCCATTCGTTGCGTTGCCAAGCGAAATTCGGCTGGTATCGCAGAACCATAATTAAAGCCGTCTGTTGTTTTTCTTCTGGAAACTCTTGTTGGGAAAAAGAGGAATAATTATTTGGGTTCGATCAGTGGCATCCTCATACAATGGGAAATAAACAATTTATTAGTTAGTTAGTCATATATTAATTCAGCTTTTATTTGTTATATTTGGAACACCCAATGATAAAGCTGTATAATAATAAATTTATTATACAGCTTGGAAAGAAAGTAAGAAGCAACCCGTTAACCTTTGTTATTACTAAAGCAAGGTGCTTCACGTTCCAAACGAAAAAACGCACATACGGGTGTTGATAGAAAAGCACCCGATTGCCCGTATAAATCCTCTAGTTGTTATGACCGAGTAAGAAAAACACACCCATGTATAAAAACTACATGCGCCCGTAAATCACGTGGAATATTTCAATGCACAGCGATGACGCGTATATACATAACTTGTTTGTTCGATACGAATATGAAGTTCTCTTACATGTGAATACAGAACCTTAAATAATTCTCTCTACTGACTTCGCAAAACTATGTAGGTACATATGTATGTAGATATATATGCAAATTCCTAGGCGTAGACTGCGTGTAGGCAACGCCACTGAGTTTTTCGCTTCCCCGCTTCTCCGAACGAGTTTGTCCGTCCTTTAGTTATTACTAATATTTGGAAATAAATCTTGCAGTGGTCTAAGGATTTTAACTGCATAACATTGTACTACATCATGTTCATCTTGTTATTTTATTTGTTTTTCAGTTTTAAAGCTGACGTCATCAGTGATATTTTGAAATGATGAAACTTATATTTCTTATTATTGATTTCCATAGAACTTTTTATCTTGATTTTAATAGTATTAGATTAGATTAGGATTGGGGTAGCCTTTGACCTGTTTCACCTCGACCTTTTCAGATATATTGTGATCCCTTTTTTTCCTAGAAGACGCTCTCTAATTTTGCCCTCTTAGTTAGGCTTATCGTCTTTGAGACCGGCTTCTTAGTGTAGCTACTAACTGTAGGATTCTCCACGCCCATTACTAGAAACCTTGTCCTCTCCAGGCCTTCACATTGGCACAGCACATGAACTGGTGTTTCTTCCTCCTCTTGGCAGAACTTGCATGTTGCCTCATCTGGCAGGCCTATGTTGTACATACACTGTTGAAAATTTTAACACTTTTTTGACTAATTTAATAGTTAGGAGAGGTCCACACTTTTTTCGTGTTATTTTGTCGAGAACTATAGAAGTTTAAATTTGACGAGCAAAGATAGTTAAGTATTGTCTATTGCTAAGGGGTTATTTTGTCCAACTGACAAAACATTGTTTAACTAAATGAATGCGATCTATTGGGTGTTTTAACACCATTTTCTAAACACAACGACTTCTTAATATGCAACTCCTATTTCTTAGTGCTATAATATTCTCTCTTTAAGACGTTTTCTCAATTATAAATATGCAAAATCACTCATTCACACGTTTTGGTTTCAACTAAACGTACCAATTTTAAAATGATTTTCTGAGAACCATTATAAAATTAAGTGAATGTTTATGCTATTTGATTCAAGTCTAAACTAATTGCGTAAATAGATGTTCCCAATACATCTTTAAGATGTTGAAATTTTTTATGCCCACTGGAAATTAACGTTTAAATAAACACGAGGTTACACTTTGCAAGTCAGTCACATTTGGTGGTTTGTTTGGATATGTTAATACGGAGAATCAAACACGAAAACAGATGCACGTGCAATGCAGGTGGTGCGTATAATACAATACTGTATTAGAATAGGTGGGGTTTCTATATTTCTATCCGAGGGAAAAATTCTGATTGGTTGACGCTTCTGAATGTCTAGAAAAATAGTCAATCCTCATATCTGAACAAAGAATTCCCAACGAAATTCTAGTAATTTCTGTTTCTATTAAATACGCGTAGTCAACTCGTCTGGCAAAGTTTGGAAAAATCAACACTAAAATATTTGACTAGCGCAAAATTAACGCCAACACCGTAATATTTTCAACAGTGTATGCCTATTTAGTCTACAGTGACCAATCAACGGGCGTACTACCATTTTGACAGGCTTCCTGTCTTTATTCAGTAGATCTCTAGTAATTTCAGGCTTCTGTTTCCTTAGGAACTCTTTTGCCTATCTCTGTCCCGGTGATTTTTGCTACCACTCTCTAGACTGATTATGTATCCATTCATTGATAGACTTTTTAATTTGCGATTTGGTAGTGCCGAAGGAATATGACTCACCAATTGTGGCTGTGATTAAGTAACATGATCTAAAACTAGATTAAACTTCTAAAAATGCATTATTGTCAATAATGATCTGATGTAGCTACCTTTTAAGGTACGTTTCGAAATAATAGATATCAAACTTTTTGGCCAAAATTTCTTTATATCCATTACAGTTTTCTACATACTGATGTGGACGGACACCTTGTTTTCGCGAGAGTTTTTTTTTTAAGTTGCATAGATTTTGTCATGTTTACTCCGTTCAGCCTTTGTCAATGTTTCGAGCGAATTTTCACAGATATAGATTTTATTTTTATATAAGATTTAGTTAATGAATTGATTGTATATTTTATTTAGTTAAGTGTTCAGTTGTTTTATATTTATTTCATTGATGTAAATGTCTTGCGTTCGCTTGTTAGTTTATGTTATTATGTTTTGAGATTTTGTCCGTTGGCGGACTTATCTGTGCGGCTTCGTTGTACGCAGTGGTTGACGCAAGCGTGAGTAGACGTAAATTTGTAAATGATTGCTGCCATTTTGTTAATTCAATTTATATCGTTATTTGTTTTATTCTTGTCCATCAAGGAACTCGCTTAATAATAATAATTGTTATTATATCGATGTGTACACATTATAGATATAAGATCATTTATTATTTTTGTTCGGGAAGATATTTTAGTTTAAGGAGTTAATTTTTCGTTTTTAAATTTTATTGTTTCGTTTTTAATTATTAATCACCTCTGGTTGGGTGAGTAGAAGCTTTGTACTTGCTATCAGTTTTCATTCTTGTTATTTACTAGTAATAGTCCACGTTTAATTTAGTTTGTATTTATTAGATACCACGTGGATTTTATTGAAAAAAAAAAGAATTATCTTTCTGGACAACTTAAACTTTTGCTTTGATTTTGGAAATAGCATTGTCCTATTGTAATTTAGAATCACGTGCAGTTTTTTATAATAAATTTTTGATTGTGGATTAACATCTTGGGGTTAAAAATACTGTTCTTTTATTTTAAACTAAACCTTTTCAATTTTTGGGGTATTTAAGAAAGTTAGATTTCTTTCACTCACAATTTACTTTTCGCGATTAGATTCAAGTTTTAATTCACGAGGGTAACTCTGAGTTTAATTGTACTTTTGCGTCCTTTAAGCTTTTTTCCGTTGAGCTAGCTAATTTAATTTTTCATTTTGCATTTTCATTATTACAATCTGTACACAGCAATACGTAAATATATTTTTTCATACAAATTTTAGTTCAGTTTCCGTAATTTGGAATCGATATTTGCTAGTACTGAATGCTGTCTACTGGAAAACGGCAAATTACTTTAGGTCATTAATAAAAATCGTCTCAAAACTTTTTGGGCACGAAGTTCTGTGAATGGAGATTTCAAAACCTGATTGCTATTGATTTTATTTGCTAACTTCGGCATTTATTTAGATTTAAATTACGCGTATATAACCTTCAGGATATTAAGAGACTGTATATTCTGTCTCTAACGACCCTTCGGCTCGACAACGCTACGTTCAGGCTAAATGAAATTATGTTTCAGCTTGTGGGGCGATTCTAGATATTGAATATTGCATGGTGCAACGGAATATATACATATGAATGCTTGAATAAGTTATATAGATGTACAGTACGTACGGTATAGTAGCGTTAAACATATTCTACAACTACAGAAATTGCAGAAGATGGCGGTTCTCCTATTCCACTACACTAATTTTTCATATTCGATATAAGTTTCCTACAAGGCAGACATAGTTATGAAATATTTATCTAGTACTTGCTAGGTAAATATTTCTTAAAAACTGTTATCACAACTGTTGCCCGATTGCATACGATGGCGCTTGATTTTTGCGAATTCACCGACAATGTAGAGAGGCAACGGGTAACTGTGACGTGCAGTGCTTTTAGGTAAACATTAGAAAAATTTTCATATTCTTTTTAACTTTTATTGCATTAATAATTCTTGATTTATTTGTTTTTCGGTTAGAGAATGGGAAAACACGTATTCTGGAAACGCTTCTCCCGAATTAAAAAAGAATAATGTAGCGCGGAGTGATCGAATATTTAGTGTGTTTTATTTATTACGCTACACTTTTTGTAAATATCTCTGTATTGCATTTCTCCCAAACCAAAATATCACATTCAGAGGCGTATAAGATTAACCCCTACGTTAGTAGATGCAGAGAACGATCCACATGCGCATGTATTATTGACCTATTATTGCCTGCAAAGGTCACTGCAACCTACTAAATAATATACTCGGAAAAAGGATATTATTTATGGACGTCAGTGCTGGGAAGTTAAAGCGGCTCAAAAGACTGAAGACTTGAGCGAGGTTCGCTCGTCCAAGTATTTTTGCATCGACGATATTAGTTTTCTGCTTCAAATATACGAGTTCCTACAATTTGCCAAACAATACTGAAACCAAGCGCGTCCACCTCACTTTGATCTCGTAGACGCTTTTAATATTCGTCCCAGGGTGCAATGCGGCCCCTTGACGATGCCTTCATAAAGGATAAACCGTATACGGAGGGCATTTGTGCAATACCAAATTAAGAGATACTAAGTATAACAAAGCTTCTGTCAATAAAATTTTTATAACAAAATAATTTTTTTTATTCTATATTTTAAGTTTACATCACGGTGCTATCCATATGTATATAAAAAATGTATTATAAGTGGATGATTAGAGTAGCGAGAAAGTTTTAATCCTTGCATTGGTAATCCAACATAACCTCATATGGAATGATAACGTAAATAGATTAATTTAACGGTGATTAGAACATGTCCGCTCTCTTGTAGCGAGAACTCTGGCATAAAGTACAAAATATTTGGTGAATACTCACACTCGTACCCAGAGATTCGTTTCACATTCACGCACAAAGGTGTATTAAGTAACCTATATTTTAAAAACACCTATGTTATAAAAGCCTATAAACGTGGCAAGGGCAACCAACGATTGCTTGCTTCGGCTGAAAAGTCGTTGCAGTCGAACCTGCAGTGAGGAAAAAAAAATATATGTATTTCGAGAATATTATTTTTATACACCCGTCAAGACATACACATGTACCCGTAGTAATACTAATAACAAACCTTGTATTTATGTAGTAGATGCATCAGAAATACATATCTACTCATGTATTTTAATATGTACTTACGCGTTCCAGAAAATGCGATTTGGAAATAAGTAACTGCATGATTAATAGCAATTTACATTTGACTAATGTTTATTTGTATTTTGTCAAATATGTTAACAAAGATTAAACATCTCTATGAAGATATTCAGTTAGTTTTTTTTAGTAATTAGGAAGGTTTAATTTCTATGTGTGCAATTCAAAACACATTTTGAGATATAGATGGAAAGTTTTAAGTATAGCTGATGTATTTCGACATGCAAGAAACGAATTCAAAAATAGATTTTGCTTATAAGCTATATTGTACAGATTTCAAAACTTCTTTTTTTGTGCCTCCGTCCAGGAACACTCATTTTGCAGTACTTCAAAGCAGGCAAAAATGTCACTAAAGGTTTGGCCAAACTAGATTCCACATGACAGACGTGTAATAAATTGTCATTAAGCTACTGTTCAACCATGTTAAGATTAACTGATGTCTTCATTGCACTTATTATTGATAAATAGATGTTAAATTAGAAAGAACATTACAGAAAAGGACCTATTCTCGGAAACGTCAAGTAACATGTGTGCCAACTTGTACTGTCAACTCCCTAGTGTCAAAATTTCTTTTCTATTTTCAATTCAAAATTAAGATTTGTCGGCCCAAAAAACATTGTGTATCACACGGCCAGAAACTCTTTTGCGAGTATTCGTACTGATACTCGCAAAATTGTAGTTTCTGACCTAGTGATACAAATAACTATTTCGTGATCATGTATATATATTTTAATTTTTTCTTTTTGTTGGTTTTTAGGTCTTAGGAATATGGAAACGTTGTTGTTAATGTACATTTCCATATTCCTACGACCTAAAAAGCCAAGAAAATGAAGAAATTAAGACTTTATAGATTGTAACTAACAGCTTCTTGCGGGTTCCGCCGTGTGTCAAAACTTTCGCTCGACGTTTCGCTGTTCATACTGACAGCTTCTTCAGGATAACTGAACTGATAGATTATTGCAATTATTATTATTAATATATTATTGCAAGAAGCATACATTGGAAATGTATGTAACAGGCAAGTCTTTTGTTGCAGGACTTTTATTTGGGAGGTAAAAATGGAGCGAGAGCGGTGTGGAGAAAGACGTCAATATAACGACATATTGACGTTTTCTTCTCTTATTGCAAATCCATTTGCAAAAACTCTTTCACCAAGAAGGAAAAGTACCCAAGTGTATCTCTTCGATTTGGTATGAATGGCGAACAAAATATTTGACACCCATTTTTTTAGCGCCCAATTTGTGGTTTAAGGGGGTGAAGAGGGGTATCAAAATTACCTCCAACATATTTTGTAATTCGTTTCTTATAAAATGTCGCAACTGCATGAAAAAATAATAGTTGCGGTGTTCTGATTCTTTTTTTTTTTTAAATGTTCATTTTGAAAAGTTATCGTAATCTTTATTTTTTTAATTTAGAGTCAGATTGTACTTAAATAAAAAAAAAATGTTATATTAGAATGTAAAAAGTAATACGATACATACATCCAAAAAACTGCGTAGTTAGTCATCTCATAAATATAAAATTACTTTTTGACATCTTGGCAAACTAATGTGTTTATGATTGCCAATGTCCGCAAGTGGTTATTACAGTGGTCGCTTAAAAAGTATATACAGTTAAATATTATGAAAACATTAAACAAACTTGTGAATTTGGTACATGGTAAAAGTATTTAATTTTACGTCTAGTGTTCTTCAATTCTATCTTTTTGTTCTTGGGTACGGCTAACTTGATTTTTTAAATGGCGCAAGGTCAATTATATTTTTGCAGAGAATTTTTTCGCGTTTGCATGTAAATCTATCTTATTTTTATCGAACTTTAAAAAAAAATTCTGACTAGTAAATTTTGAGAATGAATTTTTGTTAGCTTGGAATGTTGTCTTATCTATCGTTACTTCTTGCTGCGTTAAGTTTGATCAAAAAATAAAATAATTGTTAAATTAATTGTAAAATAAACATTTTAATTGGAACAGACAGATTTAATAAAGAAGCTCAACAAATTACTTATTTTTATGTTACAAAAGTGTTCGAAATATTTCCATTTACCTTCCTGCAATAATGAACATGTGAGCAATTACAAGATCAATCAATATTTGGAAAATACTGGCAATTTGTTTTTTATTACTTTTGTAGATCTTCGATGTATTGTTGTGACATACACCGATTTTTTATGACCACAGGAAAAAATCAAGTGGGGTAGATCGGGGACCTGTGGCATTCATAGCCCTTGCCCTATCCACACGGGGAAATGTTTCATCAAATATTCGCGCATTGACACCAAAATGGGCGGTGCTTCGTCTTGTGAAACCATACGTTTCTTTGGTATTACAATTCGATTGCCGTGTTTGGAATATTTCCCTAAGTGTGGAACATATGTTGTTGTAAAAGTTGCAGTATCTTCAGACGTTAAATGCCGTAATGAAAAAGGACCTATGATATTCGACATAATGCCCCACAAACATAATTTTCTGTCGTTGTGCGTATGAACCTGCTCCATCAATGCGGATTCTGTCACCAATATCGCAGTATGGCGGTAACATATCCTTTAGACAAAAAGTTGACTCACAGAGAGAGGATCGATTAGAAAGTTACCATCCTGATGTATTCTGTCATTATAGTTTCGCAAAATTCGGTTGTGCGGTCAAAATCGTGGTCACTTATTTTGTAGCAAGTGATTTTATAGGATGTATTTTTCGCGTTCATATTTTTGTTATGTCCTCTACTTCATGTTTGGTTTCAAGCCAAGTTGTACTGATTTTTGGATTTTCTACACATCCACATAAATTCAAAGAGTTTTCTTCGTTGGTTAATAATTTGAGGTCGCCCAGGTCTTGCACGGTCTTTTACGCTACCGTTTTTTGAATCTTTGTAGATTTTGAACCGTCGTCCTGGAATCGGTTCCGGTTTGTATGAATTTCATTAAAAAGTCAACACAACTTCGTTTGTGTCGCCTAACACCATCATGAGATTTTAACGCTCAGTTTTCTTAAATGTACCTTGTTAACAATTTTGCCAAAGTTTTACTTTTTTGGGAATATGAAGTGACATACGTCATAACAGCCTTTTCAAGGTAACTTAGTTTATTTTTCCAGAATTAATTTTTGAATTTATTTTTTTTGCCTTTAATAAAATAAAGGTGGGCAGTGTTCGTTATGAATTCAGAAAAATGCTCTTTTTAAAAATTCAATTTGACACCGTTGCATTTTAAAAAATCAGGTAGCCTTGTATTTTTCAAAATAAATGATGGTAGAAAATTGAAAGAATTCAGATGATAGAATTTAAACATTCTAATGTAGCCAAATTTCCGGCGTCTGCTAAACGTTTGAAATATTTAATGTAATATATGAATTTTGAATGAAGTTACATTTGCATCCTATAACTTTCTTATAAGAGTGTGTTGTACTGCTTAGTTTATATATAAATGTCTCGTTGTTCTTTTAATTACTTTTTTTTGTTTTATTAATAAAAGTTTTTTTTTTTTAGTACTAAATATTCATGGCACGACAGGTAAAAATTGATCAAGCTTGGTTTTGTACTTGCTCCACTTACCTTATTAAGAGTTCGATTTCTTGCCGTTCAAAGTTTAGTTTAGGACCTACATCATACAGTCGAGTTCGATCATGAAGTTATTAGTTGGAATAATTCCTTACATATATTAACCCATTTTCGATCAATATAATGTAAATTAACTACAATATTCCGTAGTAAATTGAATTCTCATGCGCTTACACAAAACATGTGCGTTTTAAATGAGAATTGATAAAACGACTGCACAGCCATAAATCCAACTGTATATGAAATGAACGGGTCAATGTTTTGTCACAATGTGCTAATAATGGACTTCTGGCAAAAACGCATAAAATGTAAGAATATTCAAGAGGAGTCCATTTTCGCCGAAGCAACACGATTTAAATGCCTTGTTAATGGACTTTTACCAGCAGAAGCCTAACTGAATGGGATTTATATCGGGCCATTTGACAATAATATTGTTATTGGCTATTGTGAAAATTACGGATATAGAGCGTAAAAGAGAGGGACCCCACTACGTTGGAGGCAGCGTCTTTCGATGACTTGCGAAATATAAACTCCTTTTAGGTTCGTCGTAAATTAAAAATATTCTCATGGTCGCTATTTTACGATTTTATGATGATGGAGTCTCAGTTTCAACACGTATTATTTTAATTTCGTTTTGATTATTTTTGCAGGGATTACAGAAAAGGAAATCATAAAAAGGAAATACAAACGAGATTCGTTTGTTTAGTTCGCAACGGTGTAAACATTTAGGCCAGTTATAACCACACCCCAGGAGATTATGCAATGGCATTCTTAATGTATCGCTAAATACAAAAAACACATTAGTCATTGATTTGTGTTTGTATAATTGTTGCAAAAGTTCGGTAAATCGACAATTCTAATTTTTCTTGCACGTGTTTGTGAGTTTATATCAATTCTCTTTTGGTGCTATATCTATTATAATATGTTGTATATTTGTCTAATTTTCGTTTATTCCAAATGTCACCGAACAAATATTTGAATTTGAATGAAAGGTGTTAAGGAGAGTACTATTGAAACAGGCACATTTATCCCGCAAGATAATATTATTGACAGACGCGAAGTTCATTATCAAAACCCTGTTTAGGTATTGAATTTTCCACAAATACGAAATATTTCAAAATACGCTGCCCAATTATTTGCTTGAAACATTCACACGCAAAAAACAGATAAACAAAACCGCATATTATCTCCATTTTAATATACTTGTGCTGTGCTTACGAAGTACATAGCAAAGGTGATAATGTTATTCATATCAAGTTCTGACCTATCAAATATTTTAGCAATTAGTAAATAATTTAGTCATATTCTAGTGTGTTATATACGCAATCAATCATGCAAACAATTCTTTCTATCAGCTTTTTTTTTAGAAGTGTTAGATATTTATTACATATTATTTGCTTTGCTAATATTTGCGACGAAGGTAGATAAATAAATCTTATTTCAAATATCTATTCTATATAAACACGGAAATAAACTGCGAAGCTCTTTAAGGGTTATCTATACTTATTGAAGTTGAGAAAATGTTTAAGAAGTTATGCAGTAATGCTAGTTGTATTCACCAACCAATTTTAGTAGCACCAAGGAGTTGGTGCATCTACATAATTGCAGCAGATCCTACTGGCAAAATTAATCTGATCTTCTAAATTTTCGGCAAGTTGGTGCGAAATACGACAAAACGTTTTGAGTCAAAAAAAAGCGGAAATTTACTAAAAAAGATGTGCTTTCTCCTTTTTTTTACTAAATTTTATGATAAGTGTTTAAGATTATTTTTAGGTGTATCTTGGCATCAGGTTATAAGTATGTTAAATAATCCATATTCTAAAACCGCATTATTGCCTCTAATTTTAGTAATATTTCAATGTGCAGAAAGTGTAAAAATAAAGGGGTTGGCAAATAATAATGTGTAGTAAGTGATTACATATCTGCGGGATAAATGTTGATTACGCAGTGTATTTTCTTTTTACGTTTATTGTATTAGATGTCAACCAATTTTAACGTTTATTATTTCAATGTTTGGAGAAAATGATAACAATGACTGTGCTAATTACCAGCCCAGTGGTATTGCCCCGCGTTTGTTCAAAACCCATCGAAGATGTCATCTACATTTCACTTACCAACCATATTTAAAGAAACAATTTTTTTCGCAAAGAAAACGCGAATACAGAAAGGACTTCTACAACTATGGCCACAATGCAGAAGATATAAATAGCATTGTGTGGCATTTGAAGATAGTGCTTGCACTAGAATCACATCAAGGGTGAAAAACATTTTTAGGCAAATTTTATTTATACGCCCAAGTTGACAATCTCTGCTTTATGATAAAGTAATTTGATTTCTATAAAATTCCTTTTTTTGTTGTTACGCTCTTATAGCATTCGTTATCAATCATCTTTCTGTTGAATAATTAGATATTTGATGTAAGAGGCGATGAGGCTCACGATCGTATCGTGATAAATGTGGTGACGAAATGAAGAGGGGTAAATTTAATTAGACACTAAATATGGAGTGCGCACGAATGACTTTGAGCCACTGTTTGACGATCTCACACCACACCCCATAAAGAATGCTGAAGCGCGTCTGTTAACCTCAGGACGCATCCTTTTTATAAGAAGCAGTTGAATTGAAACCTGAAAACCAACAGTTAACCAAAAGGTTTGAAAAAAACGCAGAATCTTACTTTTCCCTCGAGGAATTGAATCAGCATCTTAAAAATTCCTAGCGTATTGCCATCGATGAACAAGGGAACTTCACACTACAAGCTATAAGAGAGAAAAGATTTTGCAAATTTATTCATTTGAGGATGAAGTCCAAAGCTATCAGAGTCCTTATTTTAGAGAAAAGAAGGCAATGAGGTATCTTTGTGCAATTTTGGGACAGAACTAATTGCAAGTTATAAGATTTGTTTTAAAAAGCAAAATATGCTTATAATACCGTCTGCGTTTGCTTTATATGCCGTATATATACCGTAGTATGCACAATACAGGATTATTCTCTTGTCGTGGTTAAATACGCTCGTAATAATCTTTAGAGAACAAAAAAAGCTATTTTGAGCATATGATTTAAGTCTTATAATCTCGCAATTCAAGCAGTGACATTTCAAAAATACATTGGCCTTCTCGAGACTACGATATAAAATGAAATGCCAAAATGTTAATATTTATACAATAATGGTAATTAGCTGTCAAATTAATTAATAAAAATTGCAGTCATAATAGCAAAAAGCTTTTCAATACTAAACATTATTGGAATTAATTCATTCATTCAACCGCAGCCATTGATCTAATTATTCTTTTTTGGCTACGAAATCTTTAATGAAACTGGCTGCGGGGAGCCCCAAAATATTAAACCGTACCTTAAGCGGGAGAAGACATTTGCATAATAATATGTTGTTAAAGTTGATATATCAACATACTGCCTCAATTTAACAACAAGTTTACTTTAATTTAACAGTTGACAAGAAGGTGAGCAGAAGTTTCCTCCGCATTCCCACACTTTTTGCTCAGGAGAGAGTTCACTAACCCTATTCGATACTAGAATTTTAAGGACAATTTAAGAATATAAAAATATACAGGGTGTTGTTTTTAAAATAAGAAAATTAATGTCACACCCTGTATAACCGAAAGTGCTAGAGACTTGTGTATATTTTGCTCGACCAGGCTAAATCCATATTTTCAAATTTTGCTGGTGGATAGTTTTCCAAATATAGATCGCGTACTTTCGTTATGCGACATCCTGTATATAGAAGCATTACATCCACGTTTTGAAAATAACGTGGCTTATAGCATTACTAGTTAGTTAATACAATAAATGTATTAAAGAATGGACTATGTGTGTGTTCAATTATACAAATTACTACTTCCAAAATTGATTTCTCCGGAAAAATCTCGTACTCCAATTCTTATTTCCCGTATATACCTGTGCAATTCCCCAAATTGACTTTTCTGCGAAGTATTCACTCATGTTTAAGTCCGTCGCGTATGCATCGTCTTTTTACGTTTGCAACCATTCCTTCTCATCCAGCAATTTTAAGTGATTTGCTCGCAAATGGAAATGCATTTAAATTAATATAATCGTTTCGTATTGCATGTTTACGTGTTCGTCCGTCAGGGCGGGCTAGGGTAAATTAAGTGTTCTCGGCGCTCGTTTACCTATCCGATCGGGAAACGATCTTCGATTTTGTTTCTTTATAACGTCTATTGTTTATTCGACAGGATCGTGGTAATAACTCTCCGGTTTCACGCGAAAGCGAAGGAAATTCTATTCGCGAGATGGTACGGAACTGCGATGAAGTCGAATTAAAATGGAATGCATTTTTCCTGAAACGTTAGCGTATTTTAAAATTCGAGATTGTTATTTATCTTAATGGGAAACTGACGTTCAATTTCGTTCTTATCGCGCAAGTAACAAAAAGCTAACGTGAAAATATTCTGTGTACAAATCGAATGAAATTCGAGCAGCGGAATTTTACTGTAGGATATTGGGTAGTGAATTTTTTTTCTTATTGTTATCATTAAAGACCGGATTATATGCAAAGTGCAAATATTTTATTTTTTGCATATCTTTAATTGTAGTCTATATGTCGACGTATTACACTAATTGAAGTTAATTAGCGCTAATTTTTGATTGCATATATTGCATATTTAGGCATTTCTATGCATATTTTTACAAAAGTTGCATATATTGCACATTTAAGCGTTTTCTTATTCTTTCTATTAGTAAAAATTCCTAGTAATTCCTAATGCAGATCGACACCCGACAATTCTCAGAACGACAAATCTTTTACATTGGTTTCTCTAATACTTTTTCCAAGACTGCACGTGTTAATTTCGCCTAGCAGAAGGGATGTGGTAAATACGTTTATTATTATTAATTCCCAAATAAACTATTCATTAATTAAATATCTTTGAGCGAAACAGCATGTAATTGTGTTACGTTTTTAAATACTGTGCCTACATACAATGAGTATAGCGAACAAAATTTCTTTATGGATTAAGCCATATCCTGAACTGGTAAAGGATGGCGACAAAATATTTTGTCGAGCCTGCAGTAAACTGGTAAGTTTAATTTTATAAAACTTTACAATTGTTTTTAAATTCTTTAACTCTTGACATAAAATGACAATTGTTGTTGTAGGTGTTTTCTGAGAGAAAATACCTGATTGATCAACACGCTAAAACTCCATCACATATTGGAAAATGTGAAAAACTAAAGCGATCTGCATGTGTGCAGCAATCTATACGTCAATGTCTAGCATCAATTTCACAAAACTCAGAACAAGAAGAATATAATACGGATCTGTGTAACGCATTAATTTCGTCTAATATACCATTAGCAAGATTAAACAATGTTAATTTGAAATCATTTCTGCAAAAATATTGCAAACATAATGTACCTGACGAGAGTACCTTACGAAAAAATTATGTCACATCTTGTTACCAGCAAACAATAGCAGAAGTTCAACAATTGGTAGGGAATAATTTTATTTTATCATGGTAGATGAAAGTACGGATAAGTGTGCGTTTATATTGCCCATTTGTTAATAGGAATCCTTCATGAAGATATTGTAGGTAAATCATATTTAATTTATTGTAAAGAACTTCAAAAACAAATAATGGGACAATTGTCGAATTCCTTCAAGAAGGTTTATCAAATTTCTTTTTACTTAGAAGTATAGGTACCTTGTGATAAATTTTTACTAATGATGTCCGACGCTGCACTATACATGATTGCCGCGCAAAATTTAAACATTTTTTATAGTAACATTATTCATACCACTTGTTTAGCTCATGGGTTCAATCGTGTAGTCGAAGACATTAGGAATCAATTCCCTTTGATTAATGATTTAATTAGCAATGTCAAAAAGTATTTTTAAAACCACCTTTACGAATCCAATTTTATAAGGAGCGACTTCCCGGTGTTAAGTTGCCTCCTGAACCGATTATTACATGGTTAGAGGCTGCAATTTTTTTCGTCGAAAATTTTGAAGGAATAACAAAATGTAATTATTGAAATCACTGCTGACTGCATTGCTCTAGAAAACTGTAGAAAGATAGTAACATCAACAGAATTGTTACAAAACTTTGTATATTAAAGTCAAATTATAGCTTTGTTTCAAGTTTCATTCGTAAACTAGAAACGCAAGGGATGTCGCTGTCGGAATCAGTCGAAATAGTAGGCGAATTTGATATGCTATGTAAGAAGGTTAAGGGTACAATAGGTAATTCTATATACGATAAATTTAAAAAAGTGATAGATAAAAATGCGGGGTATTTGAAATTGAAGAAATTTAAGAAAATTTTGGAAGGTGAAACAGTAAACGATTTCGCCTTTAATTTTAGTTTAGAATGTATTGCAAAGTTAAAAAAATGCACCAATTACATCTGTGGATGTTCTATTTTGAAACATATGTATTCTGATAGAAGACAAGACTTTCTTTTACACAATTTTGAAAAACATTTAATTATAAATTGTTTTAAAAGTATGTTATGAAAAAAATTTGTGCAATAAAGTTAATGTTTAAATTTGTGCTCTTATTTATTTTGTGTAAGAATTTTGCATATTGTCGCAATTTTTTTGCATATATGCCCCAGGGTTTATGCATATTTTCTCAAAAATCGATGCATGCGGTCTCTAGTTATCCATACGTTACAGACTTACTTGAAAAATTATACAACTTTGCCTTAGTCAACCATGCTAATGACCGATTTCTTTCTGTTAATTGTTTGAATGTCAACCTTTACTCAACTCTATTCGAACGCTGTCAGAAACTAGAGTGGTTGATAATAGACTAAAATTGTTAAGTTTTGCTTTTATTTCGAAAATGATTGGGCACCACAACCACTAATAACCGTAAATAAGAATAAATATTATAATTTGTATGTATTTTGTCCAAAAAAAAAGTGTGTATATTCTTATCAGGTATATATTATTTATTCTAACATTTAAAGATAATAAATGGATCTCAGATTTCATTTAGACGTGAATTGAAAAGAGTGTGTTATATTTTTGTGATAAATATTATAAACTCTAATGGAAACATTGTTGAAAATCTAAAAAAAAGTACATGCAGTAATTGCAGTAGTATAAATAAAGATTAATTAATAACAACAACAATTTTGTTTTGACTTTTAAAGTGAACGTTGCGCATAGTTAAAATCAAGATTGGAAGAATGATAAAAATACGATTCGCTCGTGAGCGAATTTTATGCAGAGAACTTTATTTTCAACATATGGAAGAATTTTATTTTTGATTTTCGCTCAGGAATTGATTACAAAATGCCGAAAATTAAAAAAAAAATATGATTCCCCAAAGGAATCCTACTTTGAATCATTTCTAAATAGAACTTAAGGACGTTTACTAATTTTATTGCCGTAAATTTAATATAATATCGCTTAAATTAATATAATATGTTTTTTTTTTCTAACTTCATGGTAACTGTTCTATTCAATGGATTTTTTTTTCTTAGCTTTATTTCATTCAGAAGCGTTTTCCATATATTTACTGGAAGAATTTATTGTTTTAGTGAAGTAATTAGGTTTTAGTGGGCGCCAATTGAAGAAGGTATTCTAATAACGACAACCTTAGACATTTTCTTAAATAAAACAATAAGTATTTTAACTTACGTTTATACATAAGAAATTGATTGATTCTCCCGGCGCCCAGGCGGTAAGGATCTGAGTTTTGGTTGTGTTAGTTTATTAGTGTTAAACCAAATTTCGCCAGATGTTAGCGCGACCTTTCTCATGTTTTTTTTATGTCATGCTTCCTGCCTCTTGTAAGTATAGAGGTGTCGTCAACATAGATGAAGGTTTTGCTGTACAAGATGTTACTTGGCATATCATCTACATAAGTAGTAAATAACAGAGGACCTAACATGGACCCTTGCGGTAATCCAACGTTGACAGATCTTGAGTTAGATAAAGTATTCTGCCACCAAACCCTTTGTTCTCTTTGATCCATGTATGATTTTAGGATATCGTATGCTCTTCCTCTGATTCCATAGTGTCAAAGTTTTTGCAGTAATATATCGTGGGAGACGCAGTCGAAAGCTTTACTTAGGTCACATGCCATTATTTCTGCAGACTCATTGTTATCCCTCGCAGCGAAGATGTTCTCCACCAATTCCAATAAGGCCGTAACTGTGGATCTTTCCATTCTATACCCATGCTGTGACTCTGTAAGCAAGTTATATTTTTAGAGGAAATCTACTATTCTACTATTATTTTTTCAAAGATCTTCGAAATAACAGGTAGTACAGCTATAGGCTGTAGTTCTTTACGTCTTTGGTATTGCCCTTTTTATGCACCGGTACAATTTTAGCCAGTTTCAGCTCATGTGGGAATATCTTCTTTAAAATATGTATTATATTATAGTATGTTCAATAGTGCTGCTAATACTGTTAACATATGTTCTTTCAGTACAGCCATTGTCATATCCGTAGAATGTCTCTTAGAGTTCTTGTTTTTCATTTGTTTAACTATTTCCACTATTTCGGTCACAGTTGTGTCAAATAAGGTAACCAACTGTTGTAACAGCTCTTGGTGTAGTTGTTTAAGAGTGTCGTTACCTGTGACTTCTGTTATTTGTTTGCCGTGTTGCAGTTTTAGCTCCACTGACGCAAAATATTCATAAAATTCACAACTGCGAGCTCATTGTGCCCCTGGATTGGCCTCGACTGTTTCTGTTCCGCTCTCTTTTGTAATTACGACCCAAATAGCTTTCTGTTTATTACGTGTGCGTGTTATATACTCCTGATTTGTCTCTTTTCTGGCATTCTTTATTGCCTATGGGCATTATAGCTTGCACTTTTTGTATAGTTGCAGGACTTCTTCAGATTTTGTCACTCCATAAATCCTAAGGCTGATGGGATGCGTGGCTGGATAAAAAACCAGTCTACTAGTCCAACCTTGGGGCACCTGGCGCACCCCATTGTGTTTAGCCTTACCTCCGCATGCGGGGCTCTGTGGAGGTGGACCATTTCTTCCCTAGCTACTCGCGGGATCAACCATGGAGGAAGGACGCTTATTAGCGGGACGACACCGCTAATAAACAGAAATTGGAGCAGGACCTCCACAAGAAGCATTCCACTTCCAAAGTGAGAGTACCTCACAAGGAAGGAGCAAAACGACTGGAGCAGATTGGGGAACAGGATGGCATCCATCCCCTCTAAATTGCGTACACTGTCAATCAAGGGCGTTGCACCTGGAGCACGTGAAATCGAAGAGGGAACTTACCTACTTGTGCCTTCTGATATTCGTACACTTTCTGAAAGGAATTGGGATGGAAGGCATCTGTAAAACAGCAAGAAGAAGGACACAATAAAACCTTGCAATTATCTTCATCTTGCAAGTGATCTGTCATTTGTGCTTCTACGTCTTTATATCATTAATTATGTACTTTCCAGTGGAAATAAATGTGTTATCTATACAAGTATTACTGTTTTTATTAACTTTGGAATATTCCTTAAAAAAAAATTCTAAACCAAAATTTACACATATTTCAGTGAGTATAACTTATGTCGGGATTCCTGTAGAAATAATATAAATCTACTACTACATCACACTTATGAAGTTTTTCTCATAATTTCAACTAAAATCCTATAAGAGTTTAGATAAAATTGCTTTACCTCCAGAGGTTACAGACCACCTCCCGTTATAATTGCAATGTGGAAATTTAGTGTTACACTTGCAGTTACTCCTAGTGTTAGACACTTATCAATTTCAGGAACGGCTTTTTTATAAGGCGTTATGTATGATTATCTTCTAAATACTAATAAGATTTTACTCATGAACGCCATTAAACGACTATGTAAGAAGACGATAATGTGAGAGGAAGCACA